>PYXC01001758.1:2015000-2020000 GCA_015244755.2 Tenualosa ilisha
CTGAATGGGGCATAGGAAAAAGAAACTGAAAGTGAGTCTCTGTGCCCCATTTACTTAGTGTTAGCTGCCAGTTCACTATTCAGTCTATGTTGTAATTTTCTGGTTCTTTTCCCTACAGGCAGCACTCAGTGACCTCAAACAACAGGGCTATGGGTTGATTCACACCTGATTTCTCCTTTAATAAAATACAGGCCTCCAAGTCCAAGGCCTCTGACTAGTCAAAAAATCCCTAAGAAAAACATACAACTTCCTGTCTTTGTCTTCTGTGTGGTGGCCTAATTGCACCGTAGTGTATACACCTCATCAACTTATCCAGATTTAATTTGCCAGGCCTGGTGCTGTTGTGGGCCTGTGTGATTGATATTGTTTTCACCCCGTTTAAATGCAGTGCAGTAGGAATGGATCCAATCTCCAGAGAGCGGCTTCAGAGCAAATAAATCATTCATGGTCCACAAACAAGGAGCAGGGTGCTACCTTGTAGTGTGTTTGACTTCAAAACATTGAGGGGAGTTTTTTTCTTTTTGGTTGTGATTTGAGGTACATAGTTACAGACTTGTGAGTGACATGTGAGAGAATTGAGGTCAACAAGGGACGAGACTGAGTTCCTCATGAATAAACAGCAGCTCTCAGTGGAGCTCAAGCACTGACAATAAGGTAACTAAGAGAGGGTTTTTTTAACCTTATTTTAACATATAAAGCAGACTGCCTCTTCATCTTATCCTGCCAGTCATGAAGAGTCTTCCTGTAGGAACTTGTCTCTCTGATGGCTACTCAAAGGATTGCTGTTGAAAGTGGATCTCTCTGATGGCTTTTTTTAGTAGTGAGGATGATGATGATGGTGACGATGATGACGATGGCTCGGAGACAAGGGAAACAGGCATGGCTGTTGGGAGTGTAGATTATTCCAGAGTACAACAGCCACCGGTCTCCCCCAGCGGTCATTCCCAGCAAGGCGCAGACACAGCCAGACCAACTGGAGGGGACAGGGTGCAGGAAGCAGGCCAAACATCCCATAAGGTCATTAGAGTCCACAGCAAACTCCCCGTGTGGCGTATGGCAGTGTGCCACTCACACTCCCTCTCACACACACACACACACACACACACACACACACGCTCACAGGGAGCAGAGGAGTTTAACTGCACACCGAGGACCAGAGGTATCAGCTGTGTGGTACGCACACACACACACACACACACACACACACACACACACACACACTCAGTCTTGCCCACACACATTGTGGCACACATCTCATCAAAAAGCTGACATTTTCTCCCAAATGTGGCGACACCACACCAAGTTAACGTTTGCTGGCAGAATTACACAGATTTCACAGCTGAGCAGTGATGTTGCTGTTTATGGGGCCATGAACATCAAGCTTTAAAAAGTCGTTCAGTCATCACAAACAAGTTAATTAAATCAATTAATTGCATTATTGCCTATTCTGACATGGTCCGTAGTATCACATGGAAACATACACTGTGTATAATCCCTCTTCGTCATCCAGCACTTCACTGCTGCCTCTCATCTGGACAACAAAGATGACGGGTTGGCATCTAATGTGTCGTGTGCGTGTGTGATGCGCCTGAATGCTGCACTACCCTGCAGGATGTCAAGCAGTGTTTTATGTGGCATCTGTGTACATGGGGACGCTTGCAGGAAAAGCATAAACTGTTCAAAGTAAGAAACATCACCTGAATTTATTATGTGGGAGATTTCTTGCTTCACATATTTTAATTTCTTTTTTTTTACTCCCCAATTTGAATTTAAATTGGTCACTGACGTCTGGGGGCGTTTTTCAACCTAATTTTCGGTCCCTGATTCATGCTTCAGGAGCTTCAGGAGCTGGTTCTGTGGTTTCCTGCAGCAAAGGACATCTTCTTTCTCAGGCAGGATTCTATCAACAGCAATAGAACAGACGATAACAGTAAAAGTTGATTATTCCCAATACTCATGGATCCAAAACGCTGAACAGCACGCACGCACCACACCAAAACCTGAGCGTGCTAATCTACCTTCTCCTGTCATAATGGCTAAGCTTTACTCCATTCAATCACAAGGAGGCTCTCAAAAGAAGATTCTAATATGCTGCCATTCAGGCGTGAATTAGATGCAGTGTGAGTGCAGTCATAATAACCACAGATCAACACAGACGAGAGCAAGTATGACTGCTTCAGGAATCATGGCTGAGAGAGCTTCCACAACAGCGATATAAAAAAGCAGTGCAACTGAATGTTATTTTTGGAAAGTTGGAAAGAAGGCAGGAAGGATAATTGCCTTTCAGAGAAAGATAAGTAGATATATATGATTTCTGGATAGGTCTTTCAGTCTTGCCAGATGTGATGGAGGCCTGGATGGCCATAAACTCTGTATTGGCCCTGTGCCAGAACAGGGCCAGGGCAGAGCCAGAGGCGGTGACTGTCCCGGAGGTGTTTGATTGGGCACGGCTCCAGAACGCAGGGCAAATCTCAAATGTTTCTATCTCACAGGGCAATTTCCAGTTGCTATCTGTAGATTTATTTGAAACAGATGAACGTCAGTTGCCATTACAGCTGGTGAAATGGACTGGGAGACACGTCCTCACCTTGACCCTTCCACCTACTGCTTCAGGAACACACTGTCTCCTCCTTGCATCTGACAAACTGTCTGTGAAGCACAGCTCTCTCTCTCTCTTCCTCTCTCTCTCTCTCTCTCTCTCTTCCGTCTCTCTCTATTCCTCTCTTTCTCTCTCTCTCTGTTTCTTTCTCTATTTTTCCACTGACTCTTATCTCTCTTCCCTCTCCTGTGTTTTGAAGGAAGAAAAACAACCATCTGTTAGGAGAACTCAAGAGTGTATCACCTCACTTGCAGCCTTTTTGTTGTGTGAATGTGTGTGTGGGGGTTGTGTGTGTGTCTGTGTATGTGTCTATGTGTGTGGAGCACGTATGTGTGACTGTGTGTGCATGTGTTTATGTGTGTATGTGTATATCCATATTTATGTGCACGTATGTATGTGTATATGTGTGTATTTGTGTATCGCTGTGTGTGTGTGTGTGTGTGTGTGTGTGTGTGTGTGTTTCAGAGCTGTGCATTTTTTTCTCCATCACTCATCTTGCCCAGTTGTGCAGCTGTGGTGCACTGAGCACCACTCATGGCCTGAGAGGAGAATCAGAGGCTGGGGCCGTCCTGCCCTCTTGGCTGGGGCCCTCCCGTCCTCTGGGCTGAGGCCGTCCTGCCCTCTTGGCTGGGGCCCTCCCGTCCTCTGGGCTGAGGCCGTCCTGCCCTCTTGGCTGGGGCCCTCCCGTCCTCTGGCTGGGCCGTCCCCCTCTGCCCTCCCGTCCTCTGGGCTGAGGCCGTCCTGCCCTCTTGGCTGGGGCCCTCCCGTCCTCTGGGCTGAGGCCGTCCTGCCCTCTTGGCTGGGGCCCTCCCGTCCTCTGGGCTGGGGCCATCCTGCCCTCTTGGCTGGGGCCCTCCCGTCCTCTGGGCTGAGGCCGTCCTGCCCTCTTGGCTGGGGCCCTCCCGTCCTCTGGGCTGAGGCCGTCCTGCCCTCTTGGCTGGGGAGGTGGATGGGGGGCAAGACTGGTTATGGGGGAGGGGTAGGGGGCAAGGCTGGCTTGGGAGGGTGGGTGGACAAGACTACTGTGGGTGGGGGTCCAGGCTCGTGTGGGTGTGTGCATGTGTGTGTGGGTGTGTGTGTGGAAGGGTGGGAGGATGTGGGGGCAAGACTACTGTGGTGGTCCAGGCTAGCGTAGGCTTCAGTCTTTGGCTCCCTTCCATCTGCATTCATCTGCCACTGTCTGATCAATCCCACAGTCTCATTCCACGCCAGTGACAGGCCCTGTCATAGCCCTGCCAGACACACACAGCCAGGGAGAATGAGCGCTCCCTGCGCCTGCTCAAGGTGACCTTGAGGAGAGAAAATAAACACCCACCACACACACACACGAGCACACACACACACACACACACACACACACACACACACACACAAGCACACGTATGCAGTGGAGATGCGATGTGCATCTATTTATCGCCATGCATGAGCCTAATGGCACGTGGACTACTTATCACACGCAGCATATGCTCAAGCACACTCACACGCACTCACGCATACACACACACACACACACACACACACACCCACACAACACACACACACACACACAGAATCAGTGACTCCTCGGTTGGTCCTACTGATGTCGAGTGTTTCTGTGTTGCTGGAAAGCTTTGTACTGCATTACTATTGCATTGATTTCAACTACACCCCCACACACAACACAACACACACACACGCACGCACACACACACACACACCAGAAGGAGACTCACTCAGAATTATGACGACCACCTGTTGGTGCTCTCTGAGATATTTTAGGGTTTGTGAAGGCAATGGACTCAGGAGTTCAAAGCAAGGTTAAGTGCTTTTTCCTAACAGAAAAAGGGCCTGTTGCGTGTGTCCTTCCATTGTATAAAGGGTCTCTCTCTTTTCTCCTTCTCTCTCTCTCTGTCTCTCTTGCTCTCCGTAGCTCCAGCCCACAAAGGGGCTGTTGAGTGGTGGCTGTAGATGTGGGCTTTAAGCAGACTTCTCCAGGGAGGGAGGCTGGGCTGGGCTGGGCCTGGATGGGCCTTTGCCCTGTGGAGGAAATAGAGGCAACCCTGGAGACCCTCGCTGCCACCCCCCCCCCCCCCCCACCCACACACACACACACACATAACACACACACACATAACACATACACACACACACACACACACGCACACACACACACCACACACACACACACACACACACACACACACACACACATACATACACACACACACACAACACAAGAGTAATTACTTTGAATGCACACCCCACAGCACACACTTTGTAATCACCATGGGGTCAGGTGTAAGCTGTGACAGGAATGACAAATTAAGAAGACAGATTAATTTGTGATGGCGTGGTGCCGGCATGTGTGTGTGTGTATGTGTGTGTCCTCATGATGTGTTGGAGGTATGAATTCATGCCTGTG
>PYXC01001758.1:2025000-2092500 GCA_015244755.2 Tenualosa ilisha
TTGCTCTTACACCCTCTACTCAAATCTTTCTGGAGGGGAAACCACTTCTCCCGGCACTAACATATTTCATACCAAAATATATTATTCCACATATTAACATAATACTCTTTCAGGAGGACCAGAATAAATAAACACGGACACGGACCAAAATTACTGTTTACACTAAGTACATTGTAAGGCTTATGACATGCTTTAAAAATTCAACATGAATGTATATGTATATGTATACACACAGTCAATGTAAATGTCCATTAAATGGTATGTTGATGTGGCCCATGGGAGTTGTTGTTAATGGTCCATAAGCACTCCTATCTGTTACCATGGCTTAATTACGCACTACCAAGGCCCTGGGGGTGGGTGTGCAGACAAGCTAAGCTAAGACAAGCACTGCTACACATCAATGAGAAAATGATAAAAGTCTCATGAATATTTCACCTGCTAGAATCAATCTTAGAAATCATCTCTCTCTGCCTCTCTCCTGCTTGTTTTACACTGCAGCTGGCACGCATGGATGGGGGGGCCAAGTGTGAGAGGAGACAGTTGTATTAGAAGACGGATGACAAAACCCATGACAATTTGGATTCCTGTAACGTGTTCAAGTTTTTTTTTTTTATACACTCTTCCTGCCACTATAGTTTCTTTTTCCTTTTGATTTCTGCCATTGCAGGTGTGATTTCACAAAAGCTTGCAGAGTTTTGTTTTTAGAATTCAAGGTTGTGACAAAAAAAGAGCTGTGTTAGGCTGCATTGTTGTTGTTGTTGGCATTTGGCAAATACTAAGTTTTTTTCTATTTGTCCAAAGACGTTTGCTTTGTTTGCCTAGCGAGATACAAGTTCTATTGCAGTGCTCATGGTGAGTGATGAAACTCAGTGCATTCTTTGGGATTTATAATATGTGATTGGCCAACAGGACTGCAGCTTCTCAGGATACTCACAGTCAGTCAACAAAGTACTCACCAGTAAACAGCAAAAATAGAATAAAAAAAAAGAGGACCCAGACCCAGAGCACTCAGTGCACACAGGTTGATCTTTAAATTGATTCATTCAACTGAATGCTCATTTAGAGTGATTAAAAACAATTTAGAATGAAACTATTCTGTGTAGTGAAGGTATTGATTAATCTGTCTTCATTCTTCTTCTTCTCCATCAATACCATACAATACCTTAACGCTTTGGTGATCTAAACACACTGAATATAATATAAATATAAACTGAAATAAAAAATAAATGCTGAATCATGACACTGACATGTCTACTGGTAAATCTTGACAAATGACTGATCTTATTTTCTCTTTGTTTCCCAAATCTTTTAACGTTTGATTCTAACATTTGCACTGTAACACCTTGGACAGCACAGTTTTTGATCTCACAAACGAGTTGAGTCATTGACTGAAAATCATATTATGTGCCTTACACTGCGACTTTTCAAGAGGCGTACTAAAGCAGCACCAGTGCCCGTCACTGTCGGCAGCAGTGCATGTTGTTGAAATAACTTATTTATGCATGCTGAAAATACGAGATTGTTTTTCCACCTGGAGTAGGCTGGAGTGTTTCTCAGCAAGGCGCTGGCGGATTGCAAGCGTTCTTGTGGGTTCTCCACGGGCCTCTGCATGAGATTTCAAGGCTGAGTGCCTAGAGGTTCTCATCGCTGATGCTCAGATCATTAATAACCATTAGGAGTCTGCCTGCCACAGTTAGCTGTTGAAAGGCAACGAAGCGTAACAATACCCTGTTACCCTGCAGGATATCTGTGTGGTCAGCATTTGCAGCTACACATAATTACGAACACAACATATCTCACATTTGGTTTAACATTTGTACACATTACAGAGCCTAGACAGGTCTTGCGAATAGGCAAAATTCTCTGCACAGTACAACACCTTAAAATCCTATACGTTTTCTCAGGAGAACAAAGTTGTGAAGACCCACCTGCCTCAGCCCTACAGCTCAGTCATATTGAGGATTAGGACAGAACATGGCAAGAGTCTAATGGGATTGGGTCTTTTGAGAGTTGTGAGTCCCTGAAATGTTGTGTGTGTGTGCGTGTGTGTGTGTGTGTGGTGTGTGTGTGGTGTGTGTGTGGTGTGTGTGTGTGTGTGTGGTGTGTGTGTGTGTGTGTGTGCGCCTTGAAAATGGTCTGGGGGAAAATGAGTTGTGCAAGCAGTTTTGATGCCAGCGTCCAGACATCATGTTGGATGTCAGCAGCAATGGACTTTGAGGGTGCATCTTCACCCAGCAGTCCTGCAGGCAGAATTAGCCAAGCGTTTGGTAATTACTTGAAGGGCCATTACTCAATCTCAGAGAGTGCACCTGCAGGCCCCTCACTCAGCTAATAGATCTGCCTTAAACAACTCCTCTCTCCCTTCACCACACACACAAACAGATACACACACTCACTCAAACACACGCACACACGAACACACACACACACACACACACACACACTAAAACCAGCAAGGCCCCCCTCTCTGCGATGTTGTGCATTTACGCAAATAGAATCTTCCTCAGAGGGCTGCCTGCCCTTCTGCGCTTGGAACAAATCTGCTTTGGTGCTTGGTAATGATCCAGTGTATCTGTAGGATGTCAGATGAAGTCAACAAAGCCCAGCGACTGTCAGCCTTGTGCTTGATGCACCAGTGAAGGATGGGTGATGTCCTGGTCGGGTCCCCGAAGCCGTCCTGCTTTCTCCCACACTCTTCCCATGCTGCAGGCACACTCTGCCTCTGTCTGACACGTGCCACTGCCTCTAATTCACTCCACTGACAACACATCACTTGCCTAATCCAATTTAGTGTGAGGGTTTCACAGGCAGCCTACCCTACGAGGGTCCATTTTTCCTTACCTTAAATCATGTGAAGCATCTGAAGAGACCTTTATTTGGAAACAGATTTTCCTAATTACACTGTTATTACGATATCAGTACTGGTTAATTATTGTTTAATTGACATATGTTAACATATGTTTATGTAATTTTATTATCTATTTATTACTGTCATTGTTAATAGCTGTTTCTAACTTACTGAAACACAGGCCTGGAAGAATGCAGGCGGATAGCAAGATCAATAAAAAGGGACTGCTGTTGACAGGCACAGTTACTATTTAATGGTTTGTCTCTCGGCAGAAGGCGGGGCATGCGAGGTGATTGACAGGCACAGTTGCTATCTAATGTTTTATTTCTCGGCAGAAGGCGGGACATGCGAGGTGATTGCAGCCCACAGGTGCTGCAACAAGAATAAGATTGAGGAGCGATCGCAGACGGTGAAGTGCTCCTGTCTCCCAGGGAAAGTGGCAGGGACCACACGCAACAAGCCTTCCTGCGTCGACGGTAAGTGGGACGAAGTGCTCACACAAATGTGTCATGACAGTGTTGCTGGAGCATTCACAGAAAAATAAACACAACCTTTTTTTGACCAACTGGAGGTGCATTTTTCACATAAAAGTAAAAATAGACTTATGTCTAGAAGACTGAGAAAGGGGTGCATCCAGGTTTAAGTGCATTACACAAGTGCATACAGGAACCTGGGCCCAAATCCGACTCTTGGTCATTCACAGATCCAACTGCATCTCTCCCTCTGCCACCTACCCCTGGTCTCTTCATACTCTTCGTAGTCCGGTCTTCCTAAGACAACATGCCCAAGAAATATCCTTCTAAAAGGAGAGCAAACAAAATGAGCAGGCTGGTTGCGCTTCAGCAGATGCAGTGGCCCATTCTGACATGAATTCATTTAAACGTGTGCATGCCACAGTTAGATGTAATGCTTATGCGGCCATTTATATTATACAAAAATGAACTAGAAGTAAATCTCAAAAATTATTACCAGGACAATGAAGGCCATGCAAATTATTCCAGGAGACATATTAAGGCTATGCATTTATTCCTCCTACCAAATCCCTGCCGCATTCCATATTATAATTTAAAAGCAATGCGAGAGTTATGCTAATTCAATTGATTTCAGATGCAAAAGCAGGCATAGGAAGCAACATTAACCTTCACGCGCACAAGCCACCAGACTATGGAGATTTGTAAAGTAACAGAGGAAACTTATAGGTTGTTGTTGTTTCTTGTGCAGTTTGCAGCCTACTGTCTATTTTCATATTCTGTGCTAAAGTTCCGGAAACTTTATGTAGGGGTTTGAACATTATTGGACATTGATTGATGTAAGTAGATCAATATGACTCGCAACCGGAGAGGGAGCTCGGAGCAAAGGAGGATTTTTTAAACGTAATTTTGAATGGCTGCCGTTGCTGGGTCACTACTGCAGAGTCTCGTCCCAGAAAAGTCCACATCCCTGGGCCCACGTTATTAATGTTCTGTCGTTTTGAGTAACGAGCCGAGGGTAGGTGGGTTCCTTTGGGACCGTGCCATCCCAACCAGAAAACTACAGCCTCACACACACCACCACCACCACAACCACCTCACCCCAAAATCCACATCGCCTGCAGTTTCCCCACACAGTGGGTGTTAGAGGGAAACACTGTCCAATGAGAGAACCCATACTGTCCAGCTGAGCCTCATGGCAGAAGGGGTGTTTACCACTGTGCACAGACACAAGGATATAATAGCAGACATACACTCCTTACTCTTTACTCAGACAGTTTGTAATCATGGGATAATGTGACATCATGAACTTCAGACACAGCTCAATTAAAAACAAACATGAGGATTGTTCTGGCCTCTGACTCTTTTGGAGATGAATCCTCTCTATGCAACGAAACATGCATCAACAGGCAACAACTACCAAGAGGAGTGTAAGTATTGGGTGCCTATCAACTTAACACTGACCCAGACCAAGCAGAACAGGTTTGTATCTCACACTTTAAACTGGCTTATTATCTGAAGGCATGAGGCTTTTAGGGCCAAACACACAGAGGTTTTTTACGCTCTTCCTTCTGAGACAGAGCAGCTCAATAAACTGGATTTGTGTCAACAGAAGGAAGTCTTGCCTGAGGCATCGCTGCCATTGATTTGCTATAACCTTGGACACATTTAAACACAAAATCTCACCTGACAAGAGAAACAAGGTTCAAAAAAATATTATTTTCAACATTCCCACCATATCATGCTCAGCGTCTGGGCAAATGTTCAAATGTGTTCAGTGATCCATAGGGATTGTACTGGCCTTTGGTGTGGATATAAAACCAGATTAAAATGGAAATTTGAATTAAATCACTGGAAAAGGTTCAGCTTGTCACCAAAGATGTCACAGATCTACTGTGCATCAACATCACAGTGAAAATTGTCTCACTCACTCACAGACAAGCGACAGGCAAATCCCCCCACAGACAAAAAATAGAAAAGCCATTTCATA
Source organism: Tenualosa ilisha (assembly GCA_015244755.2). NCBI lineage: Eukaryota > Metazoa > Chordata > Actinopteri > Clupeiformes > Clupeidae > Tenualosa > Tenualosa ilisha. Next base: position 2,030,309 of record PYXC01001758.1, read on the forward strand.
AGAGAACATGTGAATATCATCAAGTTGCGTCTCCATTCTCTCTGATGCAATGTGGAATAAAAAAAATTAAATGAAATTAAAAAAACATCATATCATTTTAGTAATTACAATAATAATATAATGATCACATTTGTATGCACCTGTGACATGAGCATGAAAATATTAAAATGCAGTCAGAGTTTCTCTCCCGACTGACAAGAATAATGGACTTATGCATTACGCATAATCATCCGAACTGCCTCAGTCTCAGGCTGCCGTTACTGGAGGCCATTCAGACATAATACAATTTGTAGGGTATAGTAAGAGAAACTAGCTTCTATTCAGAGGAGATGATGGGCCTTTTCTTCTGACAGACTCTGGGAATGAATAGGCACTTATGGTACACTAATGCAGATTTAATGCAGGTAATGGCACTGACTAAAGAGGTCCTGCTTCTACGGATTTGAACAGTATGAGCAACTCCTTGGGTTTTGACAGACCTTGTGTGCAGTGGATTCAACATGTTTAAGTGGTGCCGCTCAGTCAGTGTGTGGTCAGTTTTTTGTTGTCGGCCCAGCATGTGCACTCGATAAGTCTAATTGAGAGTGTGTGTGTGTAACTGTGACTGTGTGTTTGTTGTCTAGCCTCCATAGTGATCGGGAAATGGTGGTGCGAGATGGAGCCGTGTCTGGAGGGGGAGGAGTGTAAGACACTCCCAGACAACTCCGGCTGGATGTGTTACTCCGGCAACAAGATCAAAACCACCAGGGTGAGATCATCTTTCTCGCACAATACTTTCAATAAAGCAGCATAACAACATAGAAAGGACAAAAACCTACTAAGACAAAAAGTCTGGCCATGTATAACTGTCTTGTGTTCTTTGTTCTCCAGAACACACATCCTTACTCTTCCCTGTAGCCACAGAAGCCATACTGAAATAGTCACCTTGACAGCAACATCCAAGTAAGTTTGATGTTTTTCCTGAGCGGGATTTGAAATTCACCAACCATAACTGCAAAAGAAAATGTGCTGAGAAACAGCATGATGATTTAGGAACGTGTTGCTTTGTATCATTTTAACATCAATGTCAGTTAATTGGTGATAATCATACAGCGCAGTGAGAACAGTTTCAGAAAATGCTTCAATTTCATGTCAGTAAGTAAAGCAGGACATTATTTTTCAAAGGATGTGAGATTTTGTTGGCTTAAACCTCGGGGTGTCCTCGAGTTAATGCATTTCAGATGAGATGTGCTCTGTCAGTAACTGAGAAACTGTGTCTCTGCCTTTTAGTTAAAAACAGCCCTGCAGTCTGAAATGCTGGGTGGATTTTGACATTCAATAAAATATGATGCCCTGCCGGTGCCCTCTGCAGATCTGCCAGTGTGAACCCGACCAAACGTTCTAACCTCTTGGAGACCATCACGTTGGATCCTACCCCTTTTTGCAGACAAATCAAGTGGGACGGTGTTTTTTTTCTGGGGGGGTGGGGGGTGGGGGGTAGAACATGGATTACTCCATCCGTAAAGTGGTGGAGAAACTGTGACATGTGACATGTGCCCTGCTGGGAGTGAGCAAGCGGGGAAGACATTTCCTCATTTCCTGGACTCCTGGACTCTGTAAGTTGTTGTTCTTCAAAACGAAACATTGCGATGATGGTCGGTTGTTGTTGCTGCCGCTATGCCTTTCCTCAGCAACAAAACAACAGAGTTGTTGGATTACCTATTCCCCTCTGCTCCGACACTCGGGTCAACTCTGCAAAGAATAGCAACAACCCCATCTTCAGCACCTGGTGGATTTTATTTTCAGCTGTAACTGATGTGAACCCTTCCCCATGTTAGACAGTAATGCTGGCTGAACACTGCTACTCTGCCTGGGTGACCTGGCACAGGTGAACTGGAAAACTACCGAGAATGAGCCCTATTTTGGAAGTTGTCAGAAGGGTGATGTGACATCTAGCTGCCATTGCCATCTGTACATAAGCATCGTATCATTTATTGTGTCCATAGGAAGATGGTTATGGAAAGTGAATCCACACGTGATCAAATTTTGTAAAGAAAAAGACAGAAGTCTTACAGCTTGTTGTGTTCATAGTTCATGTGCAAAGTGTATGAAGAAAGCTGATGTTTTGCAAAAATAAATACAAACCAAGGCCTTGAAGTTAGCTTATATACATGGATAATTTGTGTGTGTGCCTGTGTGTGTGTTAACTCATATCAGTTGCAAAAATTATGAGGGCACATAGGTTGCTACAGCTATCACTTTTCAGAATTCCTGTTGCTTAAAAGAAACATATGCACTTCCTGTTGCGTAAAATCCATATGCACTTTGAGTGCTGTCAAGACAGCATTCTCATACTCTGCATTAACAAACTCAGACGAAGAATATTAACTGGCTGTGAACGGCGTGCATATATACTCATAGAAAAACATTTCTACAGTGGGGAACCTTGCACTGACCTACTGCTAGTTGGTTTTTGCAGCGGCTAACAGTGGCCAAATTACAGTATGTGTGTGAGAGGTGAAATCATCTCTGTGGTGTCTACAACTTCAAGTCAAGTCTGTTTATTTTGCATTTAAAAAAAAAAGAAGTTGTCCCAAAGTGCTTCACAGACAGTCCATGACTCACTGTCCATTAGTCATAGGTGCAAAGTTGGCAAATAGCACAACCTGGATGAGCGAGAGCCTTCACAGACATCCCTCAGTGTCCACTGTTCAGATCCAATCTTCTGACCTCTGCAGTGCTCCAGATGGGTTTTCTTCCCACTGACTGAAATGTGACAGGAGGACTTATGCGTTGGCTACTTCCATTTTATCTCACATCACAGGGGTCTTTAGGATTCAATTGTAACTCGGGAGTTTCAAAATTGTCATATCCTGTTTAATGGCAGTCAGTCACATCACAACTGAGAGACACTGAAGCGGCATATTCACTGCTGGTTGGACATCTTGTAAAATACCATGACATTTGAGTAGTTTGCCAAGTTCACAGGGCCTGCAGCTGTCTGAAAAACTGATCTGTAGAGAAATATCACGAAGACATGGTTGTCCTAGGGCTGTAATTACCAAGATAGGTTCAGTAGAGTCGAGGCATAATTCGTACATGACAGGCAATGATAGGAGGACTGATAGCCAACACAAACACGTCACTAGATGTGGTGGCCATGAATACTTGATAGTTTTTATTCTTTTTCCATCCTCACATACCTCTTGATGCAATTTTGATTCAAAAAAGTGTTTTTTTTTTGTTTTTTTTTACAGAAAGATGGAGGAGAGGAGAGGAGAGGAGGATGCTGAGCTGTAATGTGTAGTGCATCTGGCATCCTGAAGAGAACATTTTCTCCCTCTCCACTCCCCTCTCTCTATATTTCTTACACACACACACACGTGCACACCAGCACAAACACCAATTCGACCTTAGTCCTTGCAATTCTGAACAGCATGGCAAATCTCTACCCAGAATATAAATCAAAGAAATATTAAGCGGAGTGGACAGAAGTTTGCATTTTGCCTGTGGGATTAGCTTCTGTTTACAATTGGACCTCTCTCTCTCTTACTGCAAAGGCATAAATCATTCCTCAGCAGCAGATAACTCCATAATGCATGCCATAGTAATTCTAATAAGACTCCTCTCTTAATCCATCAATGGTAAATGAAGAGAAGGCATTTGCATAAAATATTAGGCCAATTCTATTTAATACCCCATTTGAGAGATACTTTGCGTTGGATAATAGTTATTAATGAATGTCTAACCTGAAGAAGCTCTTTAGAGACTGTTCACTCCCAGACAGTTATGAATGCAACTTTCTTATTGTCTTAGTAGAATTGTTCATTGTGCTCTTGAATCGTGAAGGTCTCTATCTGATGAAGATGCAGAAGATCACTCAATATGTGCTCACGCACCCAGACCTGAACACACACACACACACACACACACATAAACACACACACACACACACACACACACACACACACACACACACACACACACAAACACACGCGCACACACACACACACACACACACACACTGACAACAAACTGACATGTTCTCAAAGTATGTCCTCTAGCCATATTAAAAAGAAACAAACCTTAAGTAGGTAGGTATGCTGAAACCACAAGCATTTGATGGCTCATTTGTTATAATATTAGGGACACCTGTTTTTAACAGGCCCCTTTTAACGTCTTGCTGCTGAGGCCATTAGGGATGGAGGAGCAGCTGGCGAGAAAATACGACAGGGATGTGTGAACACATCAGAGGAAATAAAAGTAGTCCTCCACACCACCCCTCCACACACACACACACACACCCTCTCTTCCATCCCAGAGCATCCAGGGCTCGATGATAAATGGGACCCATTGCTGGCAAACCAACAGTCTCTGTGGCCTGTTGGCTATAGTCTGGAGTCGTTCCCCTGGACTGGACTTGACCTGGCTGAGTAGCTCGAGTGGAAGGAGACATGATCACTGACTAGCCAACATAAAAACAGAACAGAACAGAAATGAGTCAGAAAGTCTGAAATCATAAAAACACAAGAGGAATTTGATGGAACTTTGTGGAGCTTGATGTCAGCTATACTAAAACCACAAGGGAGATGCTACACTTTTACATTTTGATAACACTCTGTGAAACTGTGAATGTACTATGTCATTAAAATGTATGCAGTTTGAAAAACCATCTGAACTTTAAAGTTCCAGTTCAAACTTACATTAACAAATGTTTAACCTGTATATAATATAGTCTCATGGTACCCAGCAGCTATGGCAGTGACGGAGGAATTATCTCCCCATCTCAAGTGTCCTCAATGACCATGATACTCACATTCCAAAACCTGACAGTAATCTTAAAAGGAAACTATTTTGGCCCTTGTCTTTGTAGGATGTTTAGATCAGGTTTGACCGTCACAAACATTCTTTCTAGAGCACTGTTGGCCTTTTTCTGGACACTTTGATGCAAGGAGCCCAGCGCCAACACCTGCACCATTAACCAGTGCTGTTTAAATATCCCTCAGCTGTCCCCTGGGACAAGGGCCCGTCTCACACAGCCGTGCAGCGCCATGACAAACTGCCTGACGGTAATCTACCCAGACTTCTGTCATGACGCAAGTGAGGCAACACAGGAGCGGAGAGCGGCCCAGGGGAGATGCAGACAACCACTTTCTCTTTCTTTTTTTTATTCCTTCTTCCCTCACTCGCTCTCTGTCTTTCCCTATCTCTCTCTCTTGCAGACAACCACTTTCTTTTTTTATCCTTCTTCCGTCTCTCTCTCTCTCTCTCTTCACAATATGTATGATCCAAACAGGGCAGCTTGGAGCTTGGGCTGGATGCCTTAAGCATGTCTCCAGAGAGCACAGTGAGTGCTGCATGCAGCCACCAACTCCTCACCTGAGCGCCGACTAATGATCTTACGCCATTAGTATTAGCTGCATATTGAGTGTGAGCAAAGCAGTCAGCCAAGGCAGCACTACGCCTCCATCATGAGTAAGGAGGTCATTTGGGACCTGCATGATAACCATGAGTGAAGGCTGAAGAAAAAGGTGGTCTTTGCAGTCATTTGGATGTATGCGCTTTTCTTGTTCAAATTTTACTCTAATGTGACTCTTTCTTTTTTTGCAGAGAAACCCCCCATCCGCCCCCCATCTCTGCTGATTGACCAATTACTTCCAGAACACGTGATACTCAGGGAAGATGGCGTATGCAGACACTGAAAGCTTGGAGCCATTTCTAGTCATTTCTAGTCATTATCTCTAGTCTGGTGGCACGGAGGTAGTTGCTCTACTAAGCATTTCTCAGTAGGTAGAATTTACAAGGTCCTTTCATCCATATGTCCTACTTCCACAAACAAATAAAATTTTATATGATGTGATGTGAGTGGGTTCCTTTTTATGTTGATTTTGTGTGTGTGTGTGCCTGTCCCTTACATATGACTATTCCCAGCCACATAAACACACTCAAAGAGTTTTCAGGGAGTCTTTAGGAACATGTCATGCGCAGTCTGCCTGAATTCCCATATTTCAGTCAGAACAGGAAGATGTTCCATTCTAGAACTGAACAGATTCTGTTTCTGTGTGTCTGAGGAGCAGCTGTACTTCAAACACTGTTTCAGAATCATTCCGTATCACCTGTCTGATTTACCAGACCAGTAGACAAAATGGAATGGAATGTAAGGAGTGCCATAATTTGCTGATGATTAACCAAGAGGAAGACGTTGCTTACATGGGGAGGGCTATGCTTTGTCATGCATTACCAGTTTTCATTCTTCTTTACCATGAAATGATCTGATTCTGATTCAATAAGTAATATTTAATAAACTGATTAATAGGGTGCAGTCAGTTCAAAGTTTTGTTTGTTTTTCTTTTAGTTGGTGTAAAACATTGATCTGAGGCTTATACAGAGTTGAGGTTATACAGGGCTTATATTTGGGTAATTACTGTAATACCTTATCATCACACTGGTATAGACACATACTGTGTATGCACATGGACTAGTAGTTAAACATTAGTCCATGAAATTCTGGAGATCACAGCCAAAATCCCCTAGCCTACACAGGTGGGCTCCACAGTGTGTTAACACAAATGCAACAAGTAAGTGTCATTATTCAATATATGTGGAAGATTGTGAGGCCTAAAAACCAAGACCAGCATTCAAAAATGGCGTCGCCAAACCCCACCTGATGTCAAGGACACCCCCTGGGGTTGACAATAAATAGAGAGGGAGTTCTTAGAGTTCAAGGTGAGTCCACAGACAGGTAAGACGACTCGGCCATCCAGTCGGGATAATTGACACTGACAACACATCTTAGTGAACAGCTTTTTGCTAGGTCTCATCTAGCGAGTCGTGTGAGTGCTGCAATAGCGCTGTTATCTCAGCAAACAGGCCCAGACTTCATTACAAAGTCTGAACACATGGCAGGAGCAGGGTCTGCCCGCCCAAGCTCCCCGGTGGAGCAGCAGGAATTTCAAAGTCAAGGTAATTCTGGGCGAATGCAGTCTAATTAAACTGACACCAGGTAACTTGAGTGTAGAAGAAGAAACCCTCTGGTTTTTTTAGCTCCATTATTCATGATAAGAGCCCCGGTGTCACGGCTGGGAACGATCAGAAAATGATCAGAAAAGCTCAGAATTTGGCTACAGATTCTCACCGCACGAATATTTGGTTGACGCAGGTGACCTCATTTACTGCTGTGTGCTTTCTTAGACTGTGCTTGTCTTTGTGTGTGGGTGTGTGCATGTATACTTGTGTGTTTATGTGTATGTGTGTGTGTGTGTGATTTTTATGAATGCACTAACCATAATATGATAGTTCAGGGATTTTGCCTGGTATGTATGTGTTTGTCATGCATATCTGTGTGTTTAGGTATAGGTGTGTGTGTGTGTGTGTGTATGTGTGTGCACTTGCCATAGCATGGCTGCTCTGGGATCTTGCCTGGTGTGTGTGTGTAGATGTGTGTGCGCATGAGGTCACAGTGCAGTCTAAACAGTCATGGTCACTGAACGCATACAAATGCACTGGGCATAATATGAGTGCTAGTGGTTTTTAGCCTGGAGGTCAGTGCAACCTCCCCCACACTCTCTCTCTCTCTCTCTCTCGCTCGCTCTCCTTCTCTCTCGCTCAAGCTCTACCTCCCTCTCTCTCTCTCTCGTTCTCTCTCTCTCTTGCTCAGGTTCCTAGAATCCCACCAAGGGGGCAGACAGGTTACATTCATCTGCTTTAGAGCAGAGCAGAGAGAAGAGGAGAGGAGAGGAAAGGGGGAGAGGAGAGAAGTGGAGAGGAGGAGAGGAGAGAAGCGGAGAGGCGGAAAGGAGGAGAGAAGAGTAGAAAAATGGAGCGGAGAGCCAGTCCAACCCAAGAGCAGTGGTGCATGGCTGACCCTGAGGGGGGAAGAGGGGTCTTAGACAGCCTTGGCATGCCTGAGATAAACTCATCCTCAGACCTCCTCATCAAACATAGGAATTCACTGCCTCTGACAAAGTCCTATTTCTGTGTGGAATCCTGATTATTATTATTGTTTTATTTTGTTTTATTTTATGTTTTGTGTTTTGCTGTTAGAGCTAAATAGAACATCATTGATTATTGGCTTATTAACAGGGATGTTTGTTACTTTTTGACCCTTGTGGCTCTCTGTACGACTTCCACAGATAAGATTATTGGCCCATCAATCTCACAGGGATGAGGCATAGATGGATGTATTTTAGTGTCTCAGAATGACCAGAATACAAGCAGTTTGGCTGAGATGCTCTCAAGACGGAAATGGTTGAACGGTTTGACAGGCAGGTTCAGCAGGTGAAAGTTTAGGGGAAAAAAATGACTTTTAAAATCACACTAAAATTTCAAATCTGTTGGCAGTTCTTTAGATACTGACCAAGAGTCCATTGTAGCCAACAGACTAATTTGTTTGGCTTTGGTGGTCCAACAGCGCCTCTGAAGTGGTATGCCCCCGATGGCTGGCCACCATGGTCTGATATTATCAAATCTGATTTTGCTATGTGGGATGTATCATGAGCCAGTGTGAAGTGGGGATATGGAGCTATGTCATCATTGATTAAAACAAGAAGCCAATGCAAAGGCTGTCTGAGGTGGTTGCTGAGCTGTGATATATATCTGTATACTGTTTATATACACCATTGACAGGAAAAGAAGAGCAGCCAGAACATTAGAAACAACTAGAAAAAATATCATTAATAGAATAAAAAATAATGTAAGTAAAGAAACATCGTTAAAAGTATGTACACTGCAGCAGTTATCTAACGTTTTATTTATTTTCTTGTTGTTGTGTATATAACTTACATATATAACTTACTTCCCATCTTCAACCTCTAGCATTCAATCTTGCCAACCTCAAAATGCCTGACTGTCTGCCAAGCAGATCTAGTGAATTTAGTTAGTGGTATTTCAGTCTGCGTCTGATGAGCAGTCATGCACACCGGGGAATAAGATCTAAACTCAAAACGTTTGCCTTGTTCTACAAATGCTTGAGATTCCAACAAAGGATTGAGGTTAATAATTGATGTGGAATAACAAGTGTGTTTTAAGGACTTGTCTAGTCTGTCGAGAGAAGCCTTCTCTGCTTTCTCCCCTTCACACCTTTTCCTGTAGGAAGGAAACAGCTAGCATTATCATCATCAAAGTTCCGGTTGCTTACAGCTCCTTAGATCTATGCAAATCTTATGGTGGAATTGATTTGCATCCTGTAACCTACTGCTTCTACAAAACTCACTTGCTCACTTGTTTGCTCGCTCGCACGCACGCCCGTACGCACGCCCGTACGCACGTACGCACGCACGCACGCACGCATGCATGCACGCACGGTACAGCACCTAGGCTACTCACTGTCCTATGGTTATGTTTGCACTGAATTTAAATAAAAACGCATTTCAATAATTCACTTATTGAATTATTTATTAAATTCACAATTATATGAAATACTTAAAAATGTCAAGATTCATCAGATTGCCTCAGTGTGTCTGATATGCCCTGGACTTGGGAGTGTTAATTATACATGTACACCCTGTTTTTTTTTTTCAATTCTCTCTCTCCCTCTCTTCCTCCCTCCCTCACCTCCCCCTCCTCTCCTTCGCGGTGGCACTCTTATTCACACCCGCATTCTCACCTGTTCCAAGCGAGCTTCACACATGAGCGGGCGCTCAGATGCAGGTGGTGGCGGAGCAGAACAACAACAAAACCGAGTGGCGGCGGGACCATGCAGGCCGGACAGCACAGACCGCAGGGAGGGTAGAGGGAGCACCGCACCGAGACCAGACAAGAATGTCATCTCTCCCGTCACACACACCACTCCCATTCTCCCATTCCATAATGGAGAGAGACAGAGACAGAGAGAGAGAGAGACAGAGACAGAGAGAGAGAGCAAGAGAGAGAGAAAGAGAGAGAGAGAGAGCAAGAGAGAGAGACACCATTCATCCTTGATCCTTTTAGTTCCAATGAAAGCACTTGCACAAATCAAAGGGAGGCAGAATTCTGTGTCTCCCTGCAAAGAGACATGCTCTGTGTGCCATCAGCATGACTCATGGGCTAGAGGGCTAAATTATGGAGATTGCATGGATGACGCTGGCATATGTGACATTAAAACCCTTTTGTTTTCATACACATAAGGAGAGAAGTGTCAGAAAGGAGGTGAACCAGTGATTATCTTTGCGCTTGTGTTGTATCATGCCTAAGAGCTCTCAAACGCATGGGAATGAGATCTGAAATGGGCTACACAAACAGGTTAATGGGATTTTGTACTAAATGTCATCTGGCTGCTGCAGGTGTAGCACTAATTGTCATCTTCCCTCCACCGAGCTCCATGCTGGAGCGGGGAGCTGTGAAAGTCTGCTCACTCCACGGTGTGCTGCTCCAAGGGCTTCAGTTCTCTCTCAGCTCCAGCAACCACACTCAGTGTATGATGTCAACACGGCACTGGGTTTGATCAGATGCAGTTTGAGAGCACTGGTAACAGAAACACCACGTTAGTCCTCATGGTTCAGCCATGGACGAATGTGCTCCTTTGAAAAAAAAGCCTTATGACCAGCGTGCCATACTGCTTGATTGCCTAATAAGCATGACGTTGCTGTAAGCAGAGTGTTATAAGCATTGGTAGAGCGTTATAAGCATACGCTCTATGTTATAAGCAGACAGAAAGCAAGGTGGACGGCCTAGTCCCAGTTTACCAAGGCAGGTACTTGCCATTACAAAAAGCTGTAGAAAAAGAGATGTGCTCATCCACATGACCATACTGCTTCAGTCAGTGCCCTACTGCCAGGGCTGTCTCAAGCTATCCTACCAACCCCCTAACCTTCAAGCATTTTTCATTAATGTATCTATTTGTGTTCTAATGTTCTAGAAATGTTCTACATGCCCATGATATTAACATTTGATTCATTGCAATATCCCTCTGTGTAAGACTGTTCCTTGTGGTCTTGGCAAAAATCACTATGTTATCTTATAGAGTGGTACAAAATCAATCAGTCTTAGGGGCGCCCTTCAGCTTGGGCCCCCAGGCAATTGTCTGTTTTACCTCTCCTGTTGCGACGGCGTTATGTATCCTACTACAGACTATACTGCATCAGCACCCTAAAGCTTTAGGTAACCTACCACAGTTCATACTGCATTAGTGCCCTACTGCTTTAGGTAACCTACCACAGTTCATACTGCATTAGTGCCCTACTGCTTTAGGTAACCTACCCTAGTCCTCTGCAAAGTTCACTATCTCTACTGTTTTCAGTGTCGGCAGTAAATGTCCCATGAAACATCCTGTTATGACACACATCACTAGTGTGGATCTCATTGATAGCACAAAGCTTATCTCCTGATTGCTACAGCTACACCCTGCCATTCACAAAACTGCCAATCAACCGTTGTCAGATTTGGACAAATGACTCATTCCTGTCACACACATTTTCTCTGGAACACATTTGATTTTGAAATTGACATTTGTCACTCAGACAGTCTTTAGTAGTGATTTTCATTAATACATTATCATCAGGTTACTGGCCACATCCTCCTGAGGGAGAGACCTCCACTCCAGGCTGGGAGAGCTCCTGGTCATTCACATTATACACATATTGTATGCATGATCCCTATGTGGGCTTCTCTTCCTCACGGAAACATATGCACTGCTAAACATCTCTGGTGCTAATCAAATAAATTTCTTATCACATTATTGTTCAACTCCAAAGTCTATATGTTTTCACTGAAACTCTTGTCTGTCAGTGAATGCAATCATTTTATGAGTTATTACCCATATTCCAGCTATTTGTGCCAGGGCCATGTCTGACAAGCCTTACAATGTTTGACTCTGTAATGTATTTCCAAACAGGAACGTGGAGCAATTTTACCATGAAAACATTTATTCACAAACACTTGTTAAATTTGCATGACTCAGCATATTATTGTCAGAAGATATGTTACATTTCAGATTCTCTCCTTGAACGAACAAAGCCAAATTATTCATTGGAAATGTCCAACACTTCCCGCCTCCTTTCGTACGGCGGTTCAGCTCCTGGCGCAGATGAGAGCTTTAACTTCGACGAGATACTCAGGAGCGCCCCAGACAATGAATTACAAGTCAATAAATTATTTCCAGCTCTGCCTAGACAAATTGCCCACTGATGCAATTTTTCATAATCACCGTGGATGAGGTCACCTTTCGGGGAGAGGCTGGCAGAGACTAATAGAAATGAAGTGTGATGCAAATGTGATCAGCGGGGGAGGAGAGCTCCTCACACCTCCCTCCATCTTCAGGACTATTTCTCCTTCTCCTTCCCCACAGACCAGCTATTCTCTTCTTCCCAGGAGTTTTCTCCTCTCCTCTCCTCTCCTCTCCTCTCCTCTCCTCTCCTCTCCTCTCCTCTCCTCAGTCTTCCCTTCCAGTCTTATGACCCCTTCAATACTGGGCTATCTTGCTTACTCTCTCTTGCTGTCTTTCTCTCACTTTCAATATTTCTCTTGAGTTCTCTGCTCTTTTTTCCTCATGGTCTCTGTCTGCCTTCCTTCCTTCCTCTCACTCTCTCTCTCTCTCTCATGTTCTTCTTGCTCCTCTCCTCCTTTCCATCCCTCCTCTTGTTTCCTCTCCCAGTTCCATGTCTTCTCCAATGTTTTCCTCTCCCTCTCTCTTCTCCACCCATTTCTGTCTTTCTCGCTCTGCCATGTCTCTCTCTTTCTCTCGTGTTCCCCTCTCCACCTCTCCTCCTCCTTTTCTCGTCTCCGCCTCTCCTGGTTTTTCGTTCCCGCTCTCTCCTCTCCTCTCTCCTCTCTCCTCGCTCTGTCATTAGCATTTCAAACAGGCCTTGTTCTGCTGCTGAACACAATGTTTGTTTTGCATGCCTCCACAACCTGGCAGGTGGTATGTCAAAACTAAGAAGATGAAAAGTCTTTGTTTGGGATATGGGGGAGGTATGTGGGGGAGAGGGGTGCATATTTGTCTAACCGGCTATAAATTGACTGGGCAACACATCGTTTCTGCTGCTTTTAAGAATCAGCATGACGGATTCGCTGGGAAGATGAACCAAGCTGTGAACAGTCGTCTTCAGAATGTATTAAACAGTTTAATGTATAACACTTTCCTACAGATTTCCTACTGGAAAAAAAAACCCGGGTCATTTTTAGGGAGGACAGTAACATGATTACCAAATACTATTGATACAAAACATGGTGATATAATCCTCTGTCTCATGGGATATATTTGACCACTTTGTAATGCAGTTAATTATGGCGAATAATTTGACACTATCATTACAGTACAGTATGTGTCAGCATACAGCGTCTGACAAAAATCATTATTGTTACACTATTGGCATGACATCGTAGCGCAAAGATATAGCTGCAGTTTGTCAATCATCTGTTAAATAAAGGACATTGTTTCTCTTGCTTAGGCTGATCACGCTTCCTCTCAAAAACATCAGACAAAAGAGACAAGAGGAATGACTCAACATGATGTCATAAACACAATCAGGAAATGACCTCATAGTCCCTTGTGTGTGTCTTGGATGTCCTCACTGACTGGAGTAATGTAGAGAGTTTACTCATCTGTAATGTCCTCATGTTTCTATGCCAACCGTGCATTCAGAAAGTCCAAGCGGCTCTGAGGAAGCTCAGCGTCTCTTCTGGTCTTGTTATCGTGTCACCTGCGGTGATGGAAGAGACAGCAGAGAAAAAGCACAGGCAAGTGTCAGACAGACGCGGGGAGTTTAACTTTGCTAGTGACCCATTTCACTGCCGCCTCGTCACATTGTAGTCTCCCGTACGCCATTAGGCTTCTCGCATTTAGCTCCCGCGCACCAGGGGGAGATCCTGACAAGTTCCATAACCTTCAGAGCAGAGTAATTATGAGGTGTCTTTCTTTCCTTCGGAGCAAGAGAACCAGTGAGTCAGAGAGAGAGAGAGAGAGAGAGAGAGAGAGAGTGACAGAGAGAGCAAAAGAGCTATCAGATGAATAACTGAGTGACCACGGCTGTGAGGGGAGGCTGTAATTCGCTGTACTCTTCCAGGGCCACTATTTCAAGGCTCGGAGCGGAGCGGAGCAGGCAGGACAGCTTCTCCTCCCCCACCCCCCCAAACGCACACACACACACACACACACACACACACACACACACACACACACACACACACACACACAGCACCCAAGGGGAGGAATCCCAGCTGGAGCATTAGGCTCCACACGCAATGAGAAATACTGCAGCAGGATTTACAGCTAGAACAGAAGCCACAGAAGTGCAGTGGGTGTGCAGGGTTGCTGCTGCATGGATGAGTAATGGACGTGACGAGGCGGCCATGTTGGTTTATCATCAGCCAGCCAACCTAAAATGCCTGTTGATATGGTTTCTCCGAATTTCCTCCCATTTCAACATGTACAATGTATTTAACCTTTTTAAAACAGAATGGAGAAATAGAAAGCCTGATTCAGACGGTCAAGGAACAGCATGTAGTTGGTACTCAGCTACTCCAGTCATTCCCCAGTCTGTTTCACGCGCAGACAACCTTGAGCTATGAAAAAAAAACCTTCTCTGCAATCAGAAGCGTGTGGCCTTTACAAGCCATCAGAGCACCAAGATGGAGGCAGGCCCTGCTCCATCGATCCTGCTGAAGGGAGAAAGGTCCATGAAAGTGGAGCTTCACATTAACCACCGCATGCTGCTTTGTTCTGCTGGGTGGAATTTCAACTACAGAGCCTGCAAAATTCTCTGAAAAGAACTCGCAAAAAACAACACATGGCCTTCATGCAGCGGACTGCAAGATATTTCTTTGGTTACAGTTGTTGTTATTAAAAAATACTATGCTTGCTCAAGTCCTGTCAAATCCATTACGCTAGAATTGCATTATTCAGTTACATACAATCTATTATTCCAGGAAGCCATCATTTTAAAGAAAAGATAGCATTGTGTTTAGGGTTTTGCTGTGCGCCTACAGTAATCATCTACTGGGAGAGTCTGCTACTCCTGACTGGCTAATATGCTTTGATTGAAATTGTCTGCTTAGAATAAGCCCAGTTTACATGTGCATGGAGTGCATGGAGTCCTGTGGTCAGTGACAGAGAGGCAAAACAGCACTGTCCAGAATGTCTGAGGACACACGGACACACACACACACACACACACACACACACACACACACACACACACACAAGCTTGGGCTCTTCATGAGATCAGGGCTCAGCAGCCTCCAGGAGCCGTCACAGCGTTGCCCATCCCACAGCTGCGATTTCCTCTGACATCTGTCGACAGGCCTCACGGTAAGGGAGCACTAGTTCCACCATCCGCCATATTTGTCATCCCTGAGCACCCATCATTTTCTCAAGGAGAAAAAGGACATCATCTGCTGCTGTTCCTGCTAAGGCTGCCTCAGCTGCAGACACAGGATTTCAAGCCTTCAGCAGCAGACTAATGACCTATTGAAATAATGTCCATCATAATAATAAACCATCTTTATGTTAGATATGGCCATTTTTCATAACATGGCCTCTTTATGACAGTGTCTTTGCTGTGTGCGAGTAGGCATGTGAGCACAGAGAAAGACTCTTTTCAAGACTAGAGTAGCTACACAAGTTCTGGCCATTGTGCTATTTCTATACCAATCATGCAGTCACCACCTCAGAGGCTGGCATAGGAGATAAAGGATCACACACAAAAACCCTCCTTATAGGCCAGTGCTCCAATGCTGTTTTCATACCAGTATTTATTAGCCACCTTGGTCCAAGTGTGGAACGTCCTTTAAGCACCACTCCTGACAACCATCAATAAGTGTGTGTGTGTGTCTGTCTGTGTCTGTGTGTGTGTGTAAACATATGTACTCTTATATACACATTCCAAAAGATGTCCTCAGGGATTATTATGAGAATATATGATGTAATGTGTGAGATGCTGATATGTGATCACTGGACTGAATATGGATGGATAAACACACAGGAGCACAGAGAGAGGAGATCCTATGAACAGTCAATGTCTACAAAACTCACATATGGTATAACGAAGAAAAAAACTAAATATATATATACATATCAATTGTTTTTGAGGAAAAAAAGAAAAACACAATGACTTGTAAGACCTGCTCAAACTCTAATTAGTGAGAGACTCTTAACTACTGAAACTCCAAGTCCAACTTTGGGGACACAATTTGCCCCTGTTGTGTTTATCTTCTGACTCCAAAAAGTATGTGGTTGATTTCTCCAGCTAAGTGCATGTCTGATGGCTATCACTGAAACAGATGCCCTCTCTAGGCTTCCCATCAGCTTTGTAATAAGCAATTTAAGCACTGTCTGATTGTGTTAAACAAATCAGTAAAACTTCCACAGAGATGCTGTTTACAACCATGCCCTCCAGAAGCCTGCAAACTGTGGCTGGCAGTTACCTACTGGTGTTGGAACCCTTATGACTGAACCTCACCCCACATGCAGCATCCATTGGATCAAAACAATCTGTATAGAGTACTGCCCTATTCAAATTAAAATACCCCTGTGTCTCCTCACTTATTTCATTTATATTTGTTCAGGGCCAGTCTCCCCTAGATCAACTTAGGGTTAAGTGCCTTGCTCAGGGGCACAATGGTGGTAACGGGGATTTGAACCCACAACTTTTCAGGCTACTAGCACGCTAGCCAGGTTCCTTAACCGCTACACTACCACCACCCTCATAAAACCTGTTAGCCCCATGCTGTGCTATCAACACTCGCCGTGGCCAGTCTAGCAACACTTTGCAGTCAGCTAGTGCAGCGACATCTTGTAGCACTTAGCTGCGGGCTGCCGCCAATCTGACCAATTGACCCTGGGGGGCAGGAGGAGGGTGGACGAGTGGTTGGGTGGGGTGGGGTGAGGAGGATGGGAGGATGGGGTGTGGTATCTCACCTTGGTGGTTTTGACCTTGTTCCCGGAGACGCAGGACCAGCCGGTGAGATCAGGGAGCACCCGACACTCCTCGCCGTCCAGACAGGGACTCATCTGACACCACCACTTCTGACGGACGATGGAGGCTGCACATGGGACACGGAACGTGGAACACAGTCAGACGTTTGGCCCTCCACTCCCCTTGACATTCCCTTCACCCTCCCCTCCACCTGCCCCACCTCGTTGCACTGCCTAACAGTAAGACACACAGTTTACAGGCCAGCGGCTTGGCTCTGTTTGGTTAGGCAGTTTTTCACACTGGCAAAAACAGATGTGGACTCCTAGCCCCTTACACTCTCCCACTGCAGTGGAAAATCAACAGCTCTGAACCCTGCCCATCCACAGGCAAAAGCTCTACAAGATCCTGCTAACGTGCAGATTCATTTCCCCTTGAAATGGAAAAGCCTCCCACCTCCACCCCCGCCCACTCGGGCTGTGAAGAGCTTTAGCCCACTGAACTGGGGGCTAAACTGGCCAAGAAACCAGACTGGCTAGTGGACAAATCCCCTGGCCCGCATCTCAGAAGATCAGAGCTTCGTTCAGCTAGCCGCAACCCAATCACACGAAGGGGGGGGGGGGGAGGAGGAGGAGGCTGATGTCCAAAAACTAAAGAGCCACTGAGTGCAGCTCTGCCACAGCCGGCGGTGAAGAAGTGGGGCTTGAACTCAGTGCCTCTGATGGGCTGTCAGGAGACCGCTGGTCCACTTCTTCAATCTAGAACGGCCTGACTAGGAAGAAACAGAATACTAGGAGACAAGAAAGAGAGCCGTGGAGAACCACACAAACTGCCACACACTCACATAGGCAGCTGAAAAGGCCAGGAATGTGTGTGTGAGTGTGTGTGTGTGTGTGTGTGTGTGTAAGTGTATGTGTATGTGTATGTGTGTGTGTGTGTGTGGACCCCCCTCCCCCCCCACACACGCACACTCACACTCTCACACTCACACACACACACACAGACTGACAGACATGCACCACTCAAATGGTCATGAATAGTCAATATCTTCTGCAAGAAAGAGTCACAGTTCCTTCAAGTGCAGTCCATTAAGTCAATACAGGACTTCAGTGCTCCAGAGAGGAGCTCAGACTAAAGCACATCCATGACGAGATGTGACACAAGTATATTTTGAGAGGCGCAGTGGGCAACGCCGCCACTTAACATGAGAACAGTCTGGGAGAGCCTTAACATGAGGACAGTCTGGGAGAGCCTTAACATGAGAACAGTCTGGAAGAGCCTTAACATGAGAACAGTCTGGGAGAGCCTTAACATGAGAACAGTCTGGGACAGCTTTAACATGAGAACAGTCTGGGAGAGCCTTAACATGAGAACAGTCTGGGAGAGCCTTAACATGAGAACAGTTTGGGAGAGCCTTTCGCATACGGGAGACTCTCGCTGAAGTTGAACAATTCATTCCTTGGTGCACAGTGAAGAACGAAGCAATGTCAGAGCTGTTCTCAAGCAGGTTCTGAGAGAGAAAATGCTCAACAAATTCTGTCTAGAGTGAGTGATGCAAGCTATCCTCTAACAGCACTGCGCGACACATGAGCTCAGAGCGGAGAGGCTGGAAAACAAACAGAATAAAGGAATGAAAGATGTCTGTGAAGTCACAGACAACACGGGCGAGTCACAGCACATTGGCCACTTTGGAGCACTGCTATTGCAGTGGTTGCTCACACTGCCGTCATCTCCCTATCCTTAACCAAGGCATTGTACAGTGATTTTGCTCAATTTCTTGATGAGGTTATTGCATGGGGCAGAGCTATACATGGAGATGCATTTCATGTCTTCATTCTCCTTGGTAATGACATTATGATCTGAATGTGATTCAGCAAGTAATGTCTTATAAACTGATAATGTCTACTAAACTGGGCCTAATTCATGGGTGTGGTTAGTACACAGTTTGCCTAAAACACTGTCCTGAAGTTTATACACAGTGCGGCTTATATTCAGTAAATGACTGTAAAAGATTCATATTCAAGGTTATTCTATAATACTGAGAGTGAACAAAGAAACTCTTTTTCTCTCCCTCTCTTTCTCTCTCTCTCTCTCTCTATATATATATATATGAGGTAACCTATATCACTTCATATATCATTTCATGAAACCATGGATATGACTTTTCAAGGTAATTCTGCCCCCTCCTGGCCATTGTTGACAGGGGCAGCTCAGTTAGGCTAAACGTGAAAAAATGCAAACCTATCAAGGGAGGTGTTTCCTGATCGAGGGAGGTGTTTCCTGATCGAGGGAGGTGTTTCCTGAGCAGATTAGCAGAATACGGCACACGGTCTAAGTTACAAATCAGATCTAAATAGTCATATTGCACACTGAGTGTGCCTTCACGGTCAGTCTATAGATAAGATAACAAACCCCCAATCTATCTTGCAGCTCAGTGTTAATGACAGTAAGCCACTGGTTCACTAAGTGTGAGTGCTACTAACGATCCCCAAATGGTCTCTGTGTCTCTGAGTCTCACACTAAGTTGGAACTGGGCTCATTGTAATTTAGCTATGCTGAATGTCTGGCAAAAACAATGGAAATAAGGAGGTGGCCCTGAACAAACTGATGAAACTAAAAAGACAAACGCTCTTCCCCGTTAAAAGACTACTTCTCTTTGTTTCCCTCTTTCATTCGATGCCTTGATTTCAATTTGTTGACTTGATATTACAGTAGGCCTGGGCCAAGGAGAAAGAGGCAGAACAGTGAGGTGAAGTGAAGGGAAGGGAGGTGAAGTGAAGTGAAGTATAGTAGACTGAAGTGTGGTGAAGTGAACTAAGGTGAAGGGATAGGAAGTGAAGTGAAGTGTGGTGAAGTGAATTGAAGTAAAGTGAAGTGAAGTGGAATGAAGTGCCAGTGGGTACCTTCCACACAGGAGGGTTGTGCCTGCGTGGTGCCTGCCACCTGCCCTGGCAGACAGGAGCACTTGACGGTCTGCGAGCGCTCCTCAATCTTGTTCCTGTTGCAGCAGCGGTGGGCGGCCACCACCTCACAGGTCCCGGGCTTCACCTGAGACTGACCTGAGACACACACAGGAGGAGTAGCAACACAAGGTCACGCTCAGCTCACACAGAGAGGAGGGCCACACATGGCACACACAGCTCTGACAGGTTCAGTGTTCTCTGGGGTGTGTGTGAGTGTGTGAGTGTGTGTGTGTGTGTGTGTGTGTGTGTGTGTGCTGCATTCACACTCATAGATGTGCAATCACCTGACACACAGGCCTGTTAAAAGGTGATAATGAATTATGACAGTGCTGTGCTTTTGGAGTTCCACACCGTAGTCCTCGTCATATTTACTACTTCTGTTATTTTCACATCAGCAATTCTTTTTTTTATCCATTACCGAATATCCCTTTGAAAAAAGTTGGTTTAATCCCATGATCTTATAAAGTCAACAAGGTGCAGACATTTCATCTCTTGCTGCAATAAAACTCTTTCTTCTTGTGTTCATTACAGGCAGGTGTGGTCCAGTGTATCATCAGCGTACATGGAGTCCCCTGGCTGCAAAACGACTCAGATGCAGGTAGCATAACTTGACAGAGGAGTGAATGTTTCCTCACAACACAGAAGTGGCGTACTTCTGACTCACTGTTTAAACTCTGCTGCTGTGCCGTAATGTCAAAGTAATGAAACTGTGAGGACTATGCTCACTGAATGTGGAGCTACTAGATCCAGCTCTGCTAAGACTTAATTATTGATTCAGATGTAGTCACAGCCCATGAGGTTGGAGTCAATCAGACTGACTGAAAGTTTGGTCTTGTGATTGAAGCAGAACTTCAACACTTTTTAAAAGGCAATAGAGAGGCAATATGCTTTTGCCTTTGATAATGCTTTGACTGAGATGGGTACATTGAAATGCAGACTATAGTCAAGGTTACGGTCTACCAGATCAATGGGTTCAAAATTGCTTTCTTCTTGCACACTGTATGCCTCTTTTCTAAAGAACATATTCATAGTGAGGAGCTGTGTGATTACAGCAAACCAGTCAGGCCTCCTGGAGATAGTTTACGTGCACCCAAGTGGAGAATTTACATGCTGCAAATGGATGTTTTTTTTAATCTAATATTCAAATGGATTATACTGTGTTACAATCCATATGACAGGGCAAAACATAGCATTTCTTTTATTTTATTCATTGACCTACTGAGACAAATAAGAATGAGTCAGACCAGATCTGACAAACATCTTGTGCTGGGCAGCATGCACTGGTAAGTGAGGTGACAGAGCCACCATGTGGCTAAAAGATGCACTACAGGACAGACTACAGGCAGCATGTGCTGAACCTCATAGGCCTATTGTGGGGCTCAGTTCTACACAGCCATTTCAACAGCAGCAGACAAACACCTGCTCTGTATAATCTCTGCTGGGTCTGCTGTTGTTGTTATTATTGTTGTCTATTTGTTCAGTTCGGTTTTATTTACCTAACTTATGATTTTATTTATTTGTGGCCACCAACCTACAAGATGAAAATAAAGTCTATATTGGTTCCAATCTTGCATATTTGCATACATGCATTTCAATGTTTACAATGCATACATGCTGTCCCTTTTTTAAATAAACAAAGCAAAAAAAATCAAAAACAAACAGAAGTTTGAAAGTTCTGCACAGAGTCCCTGATGACTGTCCCTCCCCAGCTGTTTGAATGGAAGAGGAGGCCAACAAAAACCACAACCGGTATAGCCCACGCCAGGGTAAGGTTAGCCTGGCTGACCTTTGCACTTTGTACAGAGAGCCTGGACCCTTATCAACATTTACTTTCCAATGGGTGGTCACTTTGTTTGGACTTGAACTATTGTTTGAACTATTGGGGCCACCTTCAAACAAACAAATGTTTGGTTGGGATGGCTTTAACTCTCTCAAGCTAGGTGCTTATGGAATGTCATCACTCTCAGTCACCCCCTCTGTTCACTGATTGGACCGATAATCTTTCTACTGCGCAAGTACCAGTGTCTTTGAATGGTATCCAAGCCAGTATTGCAGCAAAATAAATAAACAAGTAGTTAAGTGGTTAAGTGGTAACCACTAGCTTGTAGCTTGAATGTTATCCTCTTTTGTAAGTCGCTTTGGATAAAAGCGTCTGCTAAATGCCTAAATGTAAATGTAAATGTAACCCTGGCTATGTTGTACCAAAGGTACGAGAGACGGCACAACATCCCCAGATACTTCCTCCACCTCTTCAGTTTTGTAATGTTCATCCGAAGCCTATCCAACTACAGGAACCACATATGCAGCTAATGTGCAACTAACAGCACTGTAACACCAAATGCATCATCTACTTGACAAGTTGTATGACATTAATAACAACCAACAAAACATAGGAATATGTATATGAAAAATAGGACTATTTACTTCTAGAAATCATCCACTAAGTACTCTCATCAGGGGACTATGATCATGATTTCTGGTGTTATTCCAGGAGTGTGCTAGCATTATTAGGGGTGACCTGGACTTTGAAAAATATAAAAACTCAAATCATTACAGGTACTATATATATTTTGAAGTGAGGTGGAAGGAAATGTTGGTTTTTAATGTAACCCTAAGTATCATATTAAACAGGATGTCTACAGGTACAAATTCAAAGTGCCTGAGAAACACATTCATCTTTAAAGTTTCATTTAATTTTGTTTCTAGATTACAGCGAGCAGCAGAGACTTTGAAAATCTCTTGATATTGAACTTTTTATGTTTCATTTTCAACCTTGTAAAATATATTTTAGGATATATATTTCAGGATATTCTGAGTTCATGCAATTGTGTTAATGAATTTTAAATGATAAGCTCAAAATTCTCTCCATCAGTCTCTGAAAAGTAGCAATTACCCATCCAGGTTGAATCGTAAAGTTTTAAAGTATTCCCCAGGAAACTACTTTAAATAGTCTCCTCAATGCAAGGACACTTGTGCTTTGTTCTTGGCTACACAAGCAGTGTCCCATGGGCCTATAGGACATGCAGAATTCTCTACACCACAAATAGCCTTCTTGAGCCTGCAGAGGCTCCTCCAAGCTCTCTCTTTGTTCGTAACATCAAGATGTGATGTGAAGTTGTGATGATTTTCCTGATGTACCACCCAAAAGTTAATGCTTGAAGTATTTCCTGTTGTTGCTAACCAAATACTGTTTCTTCTGTTAAGAGCCACAAACATCCATTTAGACCTAATCACCTCTGGTCTGGCAACTCCTCTCCCTCAGGTGTGTGTGTGTGTGTGTGTGTGTGTGTGTGTGTGTGTGTGTGTGTGTGTGTGTGTGTGTGTGTGTGTGGCACAGTGTTGGCCCACTCTAACGAGACCAGAGGGGCTGGAGTGGTGTGGCTGGAGCTCACCAGGTGGTCCCATGGCGTTACGGTTGCCAGTGGACACTGAAAGCAAGCAGATGATGAGAGAGCAGACGAGCAGCTGGCCTGCCCTCAACGGCTTCATCTTCATCCTGACCAGCCCCGTCGGGAAGGAGCAGCATGTTTCAAATGACAAACAGACAATTACCTATGAACTGGAGCTAAAGCATAAGAATTTGTGAAGGTCATAGTAGGATAACAATTATGCCTTACAGTATATTAGATTCACCCTAAGCAGTAGCTTATGCGGTACTTTAAGCTTTGCAATAACCAAAGACTACATAAAATCCCATTCAATCTATTTAGCGAGCATTTAAAATTTAACACAATTAAGGAGACATTACGAAACCTAAATGTGCACATTTTACATATATTATCTACATGTATACATAATACATACATATTGTTATTGCATATTAAATTGACAATGGTGAGGAATGCACACAAGATCTGTATCGAGAACAAATAGTAAAAACGATAAAGAAGTCTTCAAGAGGTTTAGTCATCATTGCAATCAGCTTGAGGAGGTCTCGAGAGAGGGCAATAGTTCAAACTGGCCACTAACCTCTTGTATCTATGATCCCTCCAAATCCAGGAAGGCCGCGATGCTTCTAGGTGAGATCACCATGGTGGCTCAGAGAGGAAGACCCTGGGGAGGAAAAGATTACACAAGACAAGTCGGACATCAAGGATTAGAGAAGGTGAAACATGGTGTGAGTGTGTGTGTGTGTGTGTGTGTGTAATTACACAAATATAGCATTCCATTCAAACATATCTGATATCCTAAGTGATACCACTAGCTGAAGCCAATCACTGTCTAAAAGAAAGTAAAAAGAATGAGAAAACAGCTGCAATTGGTATCTTGTTACTATTGTAATGAGGACTTTGACTTGTAGGAAAATACCTGTGAGGAGATATGAAAGCTAAACATTCTGCAGTCTAAAGCACATGTGTGTTTCTTTTGTCCTGCTGACTCTCAGTCTCCCAGTCATGTGGTGGAGAGAATAAATGAACCACCACTCACCCCACAAGCAGCCATGCATTCCTTAGCTAAAATACACCACAAGACGCCTACCACATAGTTGTGATCTAATCAGCCCGGTGTTTAGTTCCCACAGTGAGAAATCAGGCCTGGGCCGGGCCTTCTGTTCAAGTTAATTTGAGTAACTCGACACACAGAGGACAATGGGTGATAACACCTCCAATATCTCCAACAGGCACACAGTTGCAGATGCTCCAAAATCACCTGGAGGATTGACTGATCTTATTTTTACCAACCATCTGTTCCTTCACGAGGTCCACAGCTCCGACTTAAGCATAGAGATGCGTCGATGATCTCGTATTAAAAGCATCGCTTCGACTGCTTTAAGTGTAATTCTGCTGGAAAATAATTGAACACTCCAAAATGGCACGCAATATCAAAGAAAAGTAAAAGCTAATTCTAAGAATTTAAAACCATTTATTTTCCAGAAAGGCGAGAGTGTAATTCAGCTGTGGCCCGAGTCTATTACGTATTTGTGCCAGTCTCCAAAAGAAATATCATTACGTATTACATTTAAGCGATAACAAATACAATGAAAACACAAGATTTAAATCAAATTGATCTGAAGCTATGTATCTTGTGTACAAGTGTTTTACAAAGCACTTTTCCAATAATAACCAAATGATTATCTCCAAAATACTATCATTCATGCATAAAAACAGCCTTGGCGAAAAAAAACCGCTTCGAGATGTATATGTACACTGTAGCAAACATTTAGCCTAATTTAGTTAACAATACATTTTAAATCCATACTGTATACATGCTACAATGAAATGTACTATTGCACTAATTTAAAAGTTAACATATGTCTATTATTAATTCCATAGTTCTGACACCCACAAATTCACATTTAAGAATAGTATAAAGGAACATAGCCCCGTAAGTATATATGCTCTAGTTGCTTTTATACAATCTGAAGAATTCAAATGTCAATTTACCTGTATTACGAATCGGCTCACGAAAGCTATTCAAATTCTTCCTCCATTTGGCTCTCAGTTTTTTAACATAGGCTACAATTTTCAGTCTTCCCTCATTGCACAAGATTGACCTTATAGAGTTATCTTTGAATTTGATTGATTCTTGCTCTCAAACAGTTGATGAAAAAAGTTCACAGTATCCCGCAAAAGTAATTTGATGGTCTAAGCGGACGTCGACAAACAAAAAAATACTGTTTTACTGTCTCAGCCGAGATCGTATCCTGGCGAGGACACAGTTTCAACGCAAGGTCAAGATGCTAAATCAATATTATGCGAATATTCCGACTGGAAAACTTCCTTGAATATTTTTGCCTGGCTGGTTTGCAGTATTCTTGATGTCTCCAGTCACGCCCCGTTCTCACCCATAGATCCGGCAGCAACCGCCAGGTCCGAAAGACCCGGAAAAAATAGTTAACTCGTAAAAAGATATCTTAGAAGTTACGATACTGTAAGTTTGATGTTTGCTCTTGCGAGGTCGAGTGCTCTCCTGGATTACATACACCAACACGCTGTTAGACTCTAAGTCGATGATATTGTCTCAAAAAGCCGACAAGAAGCTTTCCCCATCACTATCAAACTTAATCAAGACACCATCTGTTCTGTGACTGTAGCAGATCTCCTCCATTAATACGTGGGGAGATTAAGCGTGTTTGTTACTAGCCGTGAAGACAGATACAACCTCATTTAGAGCTAAGTGATTTAGAGCTATGTGATTTCTGACTGAAGTGAAGTTTTTCCCTTTTCTGTCCTTGATTATCTTCACTATAAAGACCCAGACCATCACTAATAAGAGACGATTGCATGTGTTATATATTGTTATTATATGATGAATGCGGAATATGTTCGTTTCAGCACCAAGGACAGCGCTTCTCCGTGCTGAATTGTAGATATTGCAACTTTATCACGCTGCGGTGAATGACATTTCAGCACCTCAGCAAATATACTCAGAGCCCCCCCCCCCCCCCTCTAATATCATAGTAAACCATGTGATCCTCATTGATGTCAGTTATGAAGATGTTCAAATGTTTTACCGAAATGCTCCCAGCTTCATCTTCCCAGTCAAACAGATAACAAACTCACACTGTCTGCATTCAAATGATCTCACTGGACCGCACACACTGTAAAATGTATTAATTTTCAGGGTCTCTCTGCTGTAGCTGAAGCCACTGCCAACCAAACCTCAACAAACGCTGATGATGATCTGTGGAGATCACTGAAGGCATGTGCTGTTAACATTTACCCCTGTAAAAAGCAGAACATATGTTTGTCTAACCGCAATCCCACCCACATCCTCCCCACTCGCTTGGAGGTGTCGGGGACAAACAGTGCAGCTTCCTCTAGAATTTCCACAAGCATTCTGTTTCATCGCTAAGCCAAGGCAGTTTGATCTGATATTTCCATGAATAAATTATTACATTCATTTCCAGTAATCAATGACTCATTAGGGTAGCGCTTCCAATACTGCCAGCTGTCGACAGGGGCAGCGGCCCCAGCAGCCGCACCGGTGCATCTTTCATGCGAGTGTCCGTGACTCACAGTCCGCGCTCCTAATGAGACTAACAAGTGCAGCTGAGGCACACATGGGTTTTTTAAAACCTGTGTGTGTGTCTGAATTTTAGCTCTCCCGCGAAAGTTGACAGACTCGATATATTTATAAAAGCATATCAATCCACCCAGATCATAAATTGGACTTGGGCTTTTCTGTGTAGATGCTACCTTAACAACTACCACCAACTTCGCTGTGTGTCAGTAAAGTTATATATCATATATAAAGTCTTATATTTCCTGGGGTTGATAGCAGAGAATTTGCAGGTGTGTGTCACTGTGCCTCTCAACACTGTCCTGCCTATGCTGTGGTCATCAGTTAGTAGTAACTGTGAGTTGCAGATGGTTAAAAGATGTTTTTCTGTGATTTTTAGTTCGAGATTCAAGAGATTATTTTGTCATGCAGTTATTAACATGTACAACATGCAGTGATGCACTGACTGTTTCAACTCCAAACTGGTGAAAGCTGGAAGGATGGTTATTTTTTTATCTGCTATGAATAATTAAGTAGCAAACATAAACAAAGACATTAAAGAAACTCATATATCATGGTCATCAGGTTAACAGTTAAAATAACTCAAGGTCTCACAGAGGACCTGCCACCCAATAGCCACTGTAAATACTATTGTCAATCTGCACTGAAAAGAGGCAATGTCAGCATCCAAATGTCCCCACAAAACCACGGGGTCCAGAAATTTACTTTCAGGTTAATTTTCCTTAATCCCATTCAGTTAGCTACTGTATGTGTACCAAATTTTCTTGTTCTCGTTCTTTTTCCAAATGAGTGCACTTGGTGACCTTGAACAGCAGTGCTATGGGCTGAAATATTCCTTAAGACTAGTCTAAGTCTTTGGGGGTTCAACACATTATGGACCTGTATGAAAGAACCACACAACACAGTTTAAGCAAAACATTTCATTATGGTACACAAAGACGTTTGTTCCAGAAGCCTTCAGATATGGAAGGGATATTTACACTCGACCTCAGACACGATAGTTTAAAGTAAGCCTTACAGATAAAAACACACATCAACTGAGACCAATGTACACAGTGCTCATGGACTCACTGTTTAAAGTATATTCCTGCAAACACACAAACACAGGAAAAAAAACAGCTCAACTCTCAACGGTAGGCTTGCTGTTTGCTACACGTCACACAGTAAGTGAAGGATGCAATCAGCTCTATGTGATCCAGGCAATCAGCTGCGAAAGACATACTGCGAGTCAAAATGTAGTGCTTAGTGTAGATGTCAACTGAGATGAATGGTGATTGGCAGCCAGACTGACCACTGACTGCGCTGTGCATCTCACACACACGCACACACAAAAACAGTCAGAGAGACGTCAGAAATTAGAGCTAGCGGGAGGACCAGGAGTAAGTCTACATAAAATACGATTTATGTACATTAGCATTAACATAATTTAAATAGGTTTGATATTCAAGCGCTCTTCCAAGCAGAAGGAAGCGTACATGTTCAGGAGGTGAAATTGAGCTTGAAGAGAACGGTCTGCGGGGTGGTGACGTCCGCAACGGCGAGTTCCTGCCCGTCCGCCAAACCCAGCTCTGCATCAGCCAATGACAGAAGGGCAAAAGCAAAAATCAAATCAATATGTAGCGATACCTATTTTAATGCAGTCTTTAAATTTAAGAACTTTTATTTATTTATTTATTTATTTTACTTTAATACAATTCTCCATCTTGTTTATAATCTGTAGCAAGCATATTCTGCCAACAGAATCCCTAAAACAGCATGTTTTACTTTAATTAACATATTACATTACATTCTTCCCTCCACACAGTCGAAATGACACACCATGTCAAGATGAAAGGTTTTGATTCACTGGAAAATATTCTTCAAGGTCAATGTGACCTGCGCAGCTCTGTGTCTCTTCAGACAAGAGCAGGCAAACTATGCGCTGATGCCAAGCTGCACGCGTCACTTTAAGTGCCAGTGCTGACAGCTCAGCAGGAGCCCTGAAGGAGAAGTAACCTTCAGTATGGGGGGAAAAAGAGCCGTTTCTATATTTGATTATGATGCGGTGTGTCTAATTTGAAATGAGAGCTGAGAGATCAATCAAATGATTTGTGAGCAATCATTTGTTTCTCAGTTCCGTGTCTGTACACACACAACCCTTGGTGACACCATTTTCAGTCTGACAGCAGGAGGCTTTTTTTCTAGTGTGAAATAAAGTGACGTTTGATTTAAATATTCATGACTACTTAAATGAATGCAAATTTAGATCGGAGGCTTACCTTTTAAAGTTTTGCAAAGATTCGGTCGTGTTCGCTCTTCAATCGAGGCAACCGTCTGGAAGAGGCATGTATTTTAAGCACAGTTATTATCACAATGCAAAGTTTTAGTGAGCTTTAAAAACCCGGTTAGTATACTTTTATGTTTCATTGTTCCTTTCCAGCCAAATGTATTGTTTTACTGTAGAAACTAGCAATGTAACATCTTTCCATAAAAGATTCGACTTCAGCCTCACCTGTAAATAAAGGGTTTTATTCTTTCCCTCCAGTGTTGCTGTAATGGCTGGAGATTTCATTTGTCTGCAAAGAAAAACCTAAACTTAGATCTCATACATGTGCCTCTCACATCTCTCCAATCAGCCATGCCATGGGCTTAAGGACTTAAAGGTTAGGGGTTTCTTTAACTAGCTGACTAGAAAAATCACTTGTCTGTGCTTCAGGGAGGAGACAACCACTTGTGCACAAAATGGCAGAAGGCTGAGCAGGCTGGACATTATTATGCATCGAAACCAGTGTTTCACAAATTTACAAACCACATGGATTTCTAACACCATGGTGCAGGAGTGTGTGTGTGGGGGGGTCTCTAGAATGAGTGCGTTTCATGCTCTTATGAAAAAGCTTGTTGTCCTAAGGGGTGTACTCACAGAGAGGCATTCTCCGTCAGGTACTCCAGGACCTCCTGTAGCCTGGCCGATGGTGGGAACTGCAGCTTCTGTGGAACCTGACTACATGCTGAGCAGTTCTCCTGGGGGGGGGCATTACAGTAACATCCCACAAATACGACAGTGAATAGATGCATCAAGTCTGCCGTTAGCCCCACTGGCAGAAGTTAATTTTGATTACCAAGACAAAAGATGTTCCCATAACTACCACTGATAAATACAAACATTCCCAAGTGTCGGCTAGACTCACGCTGTGTAAATCTAACTGAATAATACAACACTACAAGTGAAAGAACAGAAAGTTCTTCAGACAGAAACATCATTCAAGCTGCACGCACTCACCTTTCTCTCTGCTTCAAAGGTGTAAGTATACAACCCATCCACATCGTTGAAGACCAGGTAGTTATTCAGAGGAACATAAGCACTGTTTGGAGAGGAAGCAGAACCAGTGATTGAAGACACAAGCAGAAAAAACCCTCACTATACTCTCCAGCCAATCATAACGTAGATGAAAGAGTGCTGACCTTGTGGCGATCTTAAAGACTTCAGATGCACACGCCGCTGAAACACAAACACACACACACAAGCACACACACACACACACACACACATTGCCTCTCCATGTTAGTTACACACTTTTTCTCGCTACACCACAGCTGCAAGTCAAATGAGTGCTTCGGTATTCAAATACACACACACACACACACACACACACACACACACACACACACACACACACACACACACACACACACACACACACACACACACACACACACACACACAGTGTGCCTGGAGAACATGGGTGAACTTACCTGCTATGACAGCATTGGTGGACGCAACAGCAGGGATGATCCTCTTGACAACACCTAAAACCAGAAAACAGGCTTCAGAATTCACATACGGGTTCGACCATTTCAGCTACTGTATTGTGTGAATGAAATGATTAGGACAAACATATTTTATACGCATAAACTAAAAATAAATGCAAATCTGTTGCCTTAAATATATGTTTACATATTTATTTACACATAAAGTACAATGAATTTAAACATGTAAAAATAAAAAAAACATAATTAATGTGAAATCATATATATATATATCCTATTATCATAAGCTGACAGACAACCAGTCCTGACTAAATTTAAAGATGTATTCCCAAAGATAAGATACATGTTCCACACAAGGTGGTACATGATGCTGAAAGGAAAATGCTCTGTGTGTGTGTGTGTGTGTGTGTGTGTGTGCGTGTGTGTATGTGTGTGTGTATGTGTGTGTGTGGAGAGTAGGACACTCACCCTGTGTAAGTCTGTAAGTGACTCCAGTTATGCTGAACTCAGCTGCCCTCTCCTGGGCCTTCTGGAACACCCACTGGATGTGCTCTGGGTTATCACCATCCAGGGCTACGCCATCTACAGGACAAAACAGGCATGACAAGCAAACAGTATGAACACAGAAGGCGTACATATGGTGAATTAGACAAAATAATGACTAAATAAAACATACTACTACTGCTGATAGCAACAACAAAACTAGATTATATATGGAGACAAGAGTGCGTCTAGGGTGGTATACTGCCAACACATCCAGAGTGTTATTCTTGACAAAGCGTTCCATCCACTTTCAGCTGCGGCACCCTGAGGTGTGAGCTGTGCTGACTGCAGTGAGGTGCGACAGCACAAAGGGCTGAGGCTGGGTGTGGCTACTGGACTGAGCTGTGCGGAGAGTGGCGGAGTGTTACTGTATGGACGTGCTGTGCTTAGGTTCGCGGGGTGTTATTGTGTGGGTGTGCTGTGTTGATGGTGGTAGAGTGTTACTGTACGGACACGCTGTGTTGATGGTGGCAGAGTGTTACTGTACGGACACGCTGTGTTGATGGTGGCAGAGTGTTACTGTACGGACACGCTGTGTTGATGGTGGCAGAGTGTTACTGTACGGACACGCTGTGTTTAGGGTGGCAGAGTGTTACTGTACGGACACGCTGTGTTGATGGTGGCAGAGTGTTAGTGTACGGACACGCTGTGTTGATGGTGGCAGAGTGTTAGTGTACGGACACGCTGTGTTGATGGTGGTAGAGTGTTACTGTACGGACACTCTGTGTTTAGGGTGGCAGAGTGTTACTGTATGAAAACACTGTGTTGATGGCGGCAGAGTGTTACTGTATGGACACGCTGTGTTGAGGGTGGCGGGGTGCTACTGTACTGGTGTGCTGTGTTGAGGGTGGTGTACTGGTACTGTGCTGTGTTGAGGGTGGCGGGGTGTTAATGTACTGGTGTGCTGTGTTGATGGTGGTACTGGCTGTGTGTTGATGGTACTGTGCTGTGTTGAGGTGGCGTACTGGTACTGTGCTGTGTTGAGGGTGGCAGGGTGTTACTGTGCTGTGTTGAGGGTGGCAGTGTGGTACTGTGCTGTGTTGAGGGTGGCAGGGTGTTACTGTGCTGTGTTGAGGGTGGCAGGGTGTTACTGTGCTGTGTTGAGGGTGGCAGGGTGTTACTGTGCTGTGTTGAGGGTGTGCTGGAGGGTGGCAGGGTGTTACTGTGCTGTGTTGAGGGTGGCAGGGTGTTACTGTGCTGTGTTGAGGGTGGCGTACCTCCAAAGGGCTTTTCTTTGGGCCACTGCAGCATGCGGGCGTACTCCACACAGTGCTCTGGCAACCGAGGCATGGATGCGATGGTGCACATGGGGAAATTAATCTGTCAATCAACAGCGTCAGACACACACTGATTAACAAACACTGAAGCCCATTCATCCATAGCACTGCTCAATGGGGCAATCACAGACACAGAGGGACGAGTAAAGTAGTGCAGACTTAAAAGAAAGTTCTGGCATAAATCAGCTAATGCTCTAACTTGCTGAGTACCGTCGTCAGGAAGAGGAGTGAGAAAAGTGGATACAAGCACCGAGCAGTGAAACAGCAGCGCTCAGTAAGCTCAAGGAGAGGGCATATGGGTTTATTTACGCAGGACTTCTCCTTTAAGTCTGCACAAAATGAAAAGCTTTTACAACTACTTCTAGCCAATATTAATACTATGCATTTAAAATATTGTGCTGAAATAAGAGAAAAATGCATCCCTGTCTAACAAACTAATCACATAGGTGAGCTAATCAATATTCAACAGAAACGCAAACAGTCATTTCTAGTGGTAGCTTCAGAGACATGAGCTAATTAGATTTTATCCAGTATCTTACATTCATGGACTGATTTCGATGCAAACAAATTCATCATGTAGGGCTGATTAGTATCAGTATTCTGAGATACAGAATCATGAGCTGATCAGTATAAGTGTAGTATCAGCCACTCTTTCGTTACAAGTCTGCGGCTCTAACCAGTAGGCCATGGTTGCCACAATCAACATTCAATATTTTGTGACAGATTAACTGTTTTTACATTCAGTCATGTGCTAATGAGACTTTATTCAGTATGTGCAACATTCATGGACTGATACCAATGCAAGGTTTAGGGAAAGAACAAGTCGAAGAATTTCCTTGCTGTTCTGGAGGTGGCCCACAGAACACCTGGCACAGAGACAGATCAGCGCCCCAAACTCACCTGAGGCGGGTAGAGTTCCAGGGTGCAGTCGATGCAGGCGGTCATGCCAGGCAGGATGACACGGGCGTTGCCCTTGAAGCCCTCCGTCCCACCGTCAATGAGCGGGATGATAGAGCTAGGGTCCAACACACCATCCTCATACGCCAGCAGGGACAGCTGGATGGAGGGAGAAACAC
Source organism: Tenualosa ilisha (assembly GCA_015244755.2). Classification (NCBI taxonomy): domain Eukaryota; kingdom Metazoa; phylum Chordata; class Actinopteri; order Clupeiformes; family Clupeidae; genus Tenualosa; species Tenualosa ilisha. The sequence goes on from PYXC01001758.1 coordinate 2,063,683, forward strand.
AGACACATCACATCTCATTACACATTCTTTGAAGTCAGAGTTCAGATGCACCAGAGTCCTCTGATGTCACCCCATTGCAGCCTTAACAGGCCTAAAGAAAAATTCAACCCACAGCCCTGCTGTTCAAGGTCACCGAGCACTGTCGGTGGGAAAAAGAACAATACATTTGGTACAACATGAGCCGAATGGAGAAGTGTCAGCTAACACTAACTGCTAACGGGGAACACAAACTCACTTTCAGTTTCCTTGCCCCGTTATGTTAGCGTTACGTTAGCTGCCTCATTCCAAGTAACTCTAATTCTTTTAGAGCAGGCACTTAGAGCAAAGTAGATTGAAGAAAAGAAACACATTCCCATTCACAGCCTTCCCCATGTATTAACCTCATGGCTGAAGGCATTTTACAAAATGAATGTATTAACCCAGACATTTACATAAACCCTCTGCAGATGTCACAGGTAACCGTGAGTGGGCCTTCCACCTACCAACATCCCATTCATCCACCTTCTGGCAATGATCGAATCCAAGCCGCAGACAATTATGTGGAATTCTGCAAGACAAGTGGAAACATCTGGTAGATTAGCGCTGGATTTTCCGGAGAGCGTCTCCAGCCATTAAAAACGAAACCAAAAGAAATGACAGATCAAAAAAGAAAATTACAACTTACGTCTATAAAAAGATTCATCAAAGTCCTGAATTTTCTGAAAGTGCCTACATGTAAGTTTGTTAAGTCAACAACTTTACTGAGTAATCATCCAGTCAAACACACATCCTCATTGATCTGACAGTATTCAAGTTATGATTAAATGTAAGGATACGGGACCACATTACATCCAGGGACACGATTGTTAATGAAGTCTGCAGCCACTTCAGCCTTGGGTCGTCCCACATCCTTTGGCCTTTACAAACACAAAATAGAGGGTGTGCTGTAAGCAAGTAATACACTAAAATACGTCCTCTGCAAAGTGAAAAAAAATCATTTTCCATGAGAAACTGCACTTCAGGTTAGTGTGTGGATGTTAACAAGACATCCTTAATAAGCATTACACTTTGTACATCTATGAAAATACTCTCACCTGAAGAGGAACTGTCTGTTGAGATTTGAGACATCGATTGTGTCCATATCCACTACATGTATATGCCGAAATCCAGACAGTGCCTGCAGACAAAACAAGATGGCTGTATTTTTGACTGGAATTTGACTTCTCCTTCATGTTTCAACCATAAAAACAGCATATTGCTCCACAAACATGGACATGTATATTTCTTAAACTAGGTATTAAAAACTAAAATATCCAACAAAGGTGAAACACGATTTTGTGTCAACTGTGAGTTTACAGTAATCTCTGTTATATGACAGGAAAAGCAGAGATGCTTATGAAACACTATGCACAATGGGTTGAGATTGTTTTGAGATGGTATATCAGATAGCTGATTACAATGACAATTTATGGCCTATTTGTAGGTAATGCTATTAAAATGAGATTTACCAGATCTTTGAGAAGTTCGCAGCCAAGCCCTCCAGCTCCTATGACCAGAATCTTGCATGTCTCGAGCAAAAACTGGAGAGTCTAGATTTAAGGGATAAAATAAACACACAAAACAAAATGCATTGTTAGATGACAGAGAGACAGGAGACGTTTAACTGGCATTTCCATGAGGTGCAAAGCATACCTCAGTGCTGGGTTCAAAGTCTGGGTGCGTAAAAGGACCGGATCGCTCCAGGAATTTCTTCACATGATTCCAACGTCCTTCCCAGTCACTGCTTGGGTGCCCTTCATCTACTGCCATTCTGCCCATGACACAAACACATTTGTTGTCAACTAATGTCTAATTAGACTAGTTATCTGGCAGATACTAAGTACCATTTTGAACAACACAAGCACAATACATCTCACAACACAAAACAAGCCATTGTAAAAGTCTATGGGCATGCTGGAAAAAACATTTGGCCTAAATGTATTTTGGCTCCAGGATGCAACCACTCCAGGCACACATGCAACCAAAAATCTGCCCAGTGCAACTAAATGTTTCTAAATTGGTTGCACCGGTTGAGTTATATGCATCAGTTCACTGGTTTGTTTTTTGCGTGAGGATAAAACGTTCTCCATGTCTCTTTCCCGCTCTGTCTCAAATAACACGCAGGCCACACGTCAGAGACTGCAGGATCACCTGTCCGTATAGCCTCCTATCAATAATTTGAATTACGAAAACAATAGCCTGTAGCCTTTTTTTTTTTATTACGGTCAATATATAACACTTTCATCTTTTTTAAACAGCACTTCACAAAAATTTCTCTCGTAAGTAGAACTAGGTAAGCATGCGCTTTTCTCTAAGCTATCACAAATCACAACCTGATTTCTTTTTTATTCTCTCCATTTTAGCTGCTTTAGCTGGAGTGGGTTAAAAATCAGTGCGTAATTTTGCAGGTTGGGCAGAGAGGGTTGGCTACCATGATGGGTTGGGTTGGTCCGGGTGTTAAAAATCCTTGACCCGCACATCACTAGTATCTCATTTGCCCATGAAGTGTAGATTGTATGGAACACAGGGTTGTGCTACATCAAGGATGTCCAAGCTCAGTCATCTGCACTGACCCATCCACATTCCACGCTCTGTCTCTTGACCTCTGACCCCTGTTATTGTGCTGCTGTTAAACATTAGGCGAATTCTACATTACCTGACTTTATTAAGCTGGCCGCAGCCGCCTGCAGCCAGCAATGCATCAATGCAATGTTGAAAGCCCTTTAGTATTCCCATCCCATTGGTTATTTTTGGTGTTTTCACCCAAAAATGCATTGCTGGCTGCAGCCGGCTTGATAGTCAGGTAATGTTGAATTTCCCTATTATTGTGTGTAGGAGCATCTAAATGTAAAAATCATAGGTGTGCCAGTCTAATCCATGAAAAAAATCTGTAGTCTGTAGCCCTGGTTAAAATATTCGAGAGAAGCGCTATTTGACAAAGCGTTTTCAGGGTTTAGAGTCAATTTCCACTAGAACAATCTACATTCAAGGTAAGGGTACCACGGTTGCTTTGCTATTATTGGAAGAACATGAGGATTGTTCAGGGCACATACAAGGACTAAAGTTCCACTACCTATCAGAATGTATGGCAATATCACCACTACTGCATTCCCCACCTGTCAGTGTTGTAATGTAGGCTACAGGAGGTGTATGCGCACCTAAAGTAGCTTGTCAATCTCAGACAGTACACATTATTTGGGAATAATTTTAAAAGGAGAAGGCAGATAAAGGCTGCAGTTTCATTGTATGGGGCAAAAGAGTACATGACTAACGTTAGACTTTTTCCCAATTCTGATTGCAGGATACTCACAGGCAGTTAAAAGGGTTCTTAACAAGCTAACGTAACTCGCACTCTAACTAGCTACCGCTGGTGTTTTAGCTACGTCAGCAAGCTACAATTAAAAGGAAAACTATTTGCTGTATCTGTCAACTCATAGGCTGCCAAGAACCAAACTAATGTTTGATTTGGATGCCACTGAGTGTCTGTTCGTCTGAAAAGGCGATTTACAGTGAGCACTGATGAGTGAATTTTCACACTCCCTGCGCTGTGTATTCCTCAAACCTGAAGCCAGCTTTTAGCATTTCATCACTAACTTCTCAGTCAGCTCCTCGATTCTCCTTCTTTTCTTCTCCCTAAAGAGAAAAGTTAAAGGAAGATTAAACCAGGATGTGGTTCCATCGTGTAATTCCCAAACTGTAACTATAATTTGCGATTTCATATACTAAACTCATTCAACGGTACTCACGGCTCTTCCCCATCCGCCATACTTTCACAGTTCCATGCCTTCCCAGAATGCCTTACTGCGTCTAGATCAGCCGTAAAATGTGTCCTTCGTTTGGGTACCCGTCAAGAATGCAGATACAGCTGAACTGGGTTCAGTGTAATACCTCTGCTTCAGGCTAACCTATCATCAGAACCATAATCTGCTGCATGTTAAGCCGTTTCTGAGTACGAACAAATTTTGAGTTTGAAATACACACTTGAATCAGGACTCTGTTTCAGATTCACAGGCCTATATTGTGGCATTTTATAGGAAATGCACTCTCAATAACACTACGCAATCTATTATTAAGGACTAGAAAAGGAAGGGCAGTAGAGTTTGCTTATATACTCAGCACTGCCCCCTTGGACAGTGGCGGAGCTATGGGGTTGCCAATGGTATTTTATGTACATTAAATTTTTTCATTTTAATTTTCTCGCGAACCATTCATCACAGCAAGAGTAACGCCACTGAGAAGGTCAGGTCGTGCAGTTTCACGAAAACTCCACGAGTACGGGTTGTTTTTAGGAGGAAAAAGCGGGTTGCGGGCGAGTTGGGTCAAAATCTTAATAATTTTACCTGTTCGAGTTATACATCAGTTCATTGGTTTGTTTTTTGTGAGAGGATAAAATGTTCTCCCTGTCTCTTCCGGCTCTCTATCACATGTATGCAGGCTGCACGTCAGAAGCGCTTTTCACACTGGATCCCGCTAAATTCCCGGGGCCGAAATTGCGAGTTCATCCTGGGTCGAGAAGTGTGAAAGCAAGGCGTATACTGTTCCGGTGTTGTCTGAAACCGGGTTCAGTAGGCGAGTTCAGGAGATGTTACTGGCACTGTGTAACATTGCGTCACACGAAATGCTAGGTGTGCACGTATGACGTATAACCCATGCTTTGGAGGTAAATACAACTGCCACACTGTCATAATTATAGGTAGTTCAGTTTTCAAAACAACGATGGTGGGATACCCTGAGGAGTTCAAGCGCAAATGTCATGTACATGGTATTGTACTGCATGTGGATGCATACAACGTTGGATTCTGCCCAAGGAAAGTATGCAAAGAATACAAATTACCAAACTGTACCAGGTACCAAATTGGAGGAAGTCCAAGAACAATATGAAGCTGAAGAACGCATTGCGCGTAGACATCCTGAGGCTGAGGTGCTCGCGGATCTCCTTATCTCCCCAGCTGGCCATCTTCCAAAATGATTCGTCAAACTTGCGGTAGAGTGAAATTTGCAGTTGAACTTGTCCTCTCGCCTCTCACCTCTCGCTTGTGTTATTTTGCTGTGCTGTCTCCTGTGTTTTAAACTTTCGCTGGAAGGCTGCACTTGTGATACGTCATCACCACGCATTTTTCTCAGTGAAATATCTTATGTCTACCCAAATATGGCATACCACATATCAAAATAAACAGGAGATTCTATTGATTCTTCTGTATGATCCGTGGTTCTTGAGCAATCCGGGAAATTATTTCATATCAAATTTCCACATTGTCTACCCCCTCCCTCCCCCATTAAATTATAAGACCGAAAATATTTTTTCCTTAAAACTAAAGCTGATGTAAGTCATGCAAGTACTGTAGTATCACATCAAACACTGCCAGATTTGGATAGCCTAGACTGTGCATATGGCATTTGTTGATGGCCCTTATATCGACTGAGATAAATGCTAGAAAATAAAGGCGTTGAAATGATCCTGAAAATAGCCTACGGCTAATTGAATGACTTCTATATGCCACCAGATATTCAACCAAATACACCAGAATTCAGAAAATCAAATCTGGCTAATTAAAAAAATTCCCAAGGGAGGACCCTACTTTGTCCCAGAATGCCACCCTTTGGCCACCCTATGGAAAAAAGTCTGGCTTCATCACTACCTTTGAAATTGAGTAGAATGATAGCGGTAGCGAGAGTATAATCTTTTTTATCTAAAATATACACACAATCATATTAATCCCACATTTAATGGTGTTGTATGGGTGTTAGACGATGGTTAAAAGATCCACAGTAAAGAGAGATTATTTTGCAAGCTATAAAGGGCATCAAGCTTACAAAACAAGGTCACATAGCCCACTGTGATGAGCCTAAAAGTTAGGCATATTCTCAAGTTATCTGAAATGTGAGGATGTCTACATTGGATAAATGAGATAGAAACTTACAGTACCAAGTTGACAGGTGGCCATTCGCTCGCACGAGAGCGCATGTAGGCTATGACGTTGCTGCGCCATCTGATCTGACATTCAGCGCAGCAATGGCAGGAATGGAAGTAGCACCGCTTAGACCATGGGATGATTTTTTCCCTGGAGCGGACCGATTTGCCAAACCAGATTTTGGAGATTTGACCAAATGGAATAACAGGATCATCAGCAACTTGTTATACTACCAGACGAATTATTTTGCGGTGGCCGTTGTGGTTTTTCTTATCGTGGGGTAAGTGTCATCTGTCTGTCAGGAAGTAGCCTATCAAGGCCATCTAACGTTATGTCTCTTCTAGAACGAGTTTATTTTTTCATGGGGTAGCCCATCGTTCGTACCACACTTAGAAGGCCTATATTAGTAGCCTACATGATTAGTAGCACATTTGCTAATAAAGCTTAGCTGCCAATTGGCACGTCTGCGCAACCAAAACACGGCTAACTTGCATCATTTGCAATGCAGTCTGCCCACCATTCGTCTCCCTCTCTGTCTAAAAATGTCTAAGTTATTTCTATCTAATCGAGTTGCTGGAGGATGCTGTTGTGGGCCAGATTTGTGTGTTGAATTATTTTGTGAATCCGAGTTCTGATTACAAGATAAGTTATCGTTGTCTGTACTGATGTTAGGTTTAAAAATAGACTATTTGAATACTCCACCCACATCATATTATGAAAACATCTTCCAGTTTCGCTTATCATCGCAGTAGGCCTATTACAATGACTGTGAATATACGGAAATTGCGAAGAAGGGCGTGTACCCTAGTTACCAAGTCTATTCATTCTCAAATGGAAAAGACGGATTCATTTTCCCAGAACCATCGTGTCCATCTGGTGGAATCAGGAAAAAATCCCGTAGTTGCCATAGGCAGCAGGGGCGTGATCCGACCAGTTCGTCTGCCCTCTCATCACATGCTGGCACGTGAAGCTATTTCTTCCAGGCCCATGCCTGTCCGACTCAGTGTTTCCATTAAGTTCTATGCAACTCAGTGTGATCGGACTGTGCAGTTTATTTTAATTTCTCTTCCTGAGAGTTTTCTGCAATGACCACAAGATGGAGTTGTTGTATACAGATTTAGTCAAAGCAAAGCTCATACGTTATAATAGGGTAGGCTATTTCACAGTTCACGCCTTTTTTTCTCTTTTGTGTGGACAGGTTCCTCAACCCTATTGGCATGTTTCTGGGTGGAGGTGTGGTCACACTTGTTTTTATGGGCTCCGTTTGGGCCGGAGAAAACAAGGCCGTTATCAAGAACTTCAAGAGGAAGAAGCCCCTGCTTTTTATCATCGCTGTGATGGCGGTCAGCTACTTTGTGCTGTCCCTGTGCGGAGGGGTCCTGGTGTTCATCTTTGGAATCACTTTCCCCCTGCTCCGTAAGTTGTTTTCCACTCTGCTGTAAATGCCCACATTCCCCACCCTACTGGTCTGAAGATCAGACGCTGGCATGTGTCCTTGCTGACACTGACACCACCACACCACCCGGTGCTCGTTCATGTTAAACTCAGGGCGGAGAGGGATTGTGGCAAGAGACTGTGCTGTGATATGGTGGTGGAATAATTGTGTGGTGACACACTGTGCCCACAGATGCACCCATCACCCACCCCAGTGTTGACCCGTCTCCATGGAGTGCGGGCTGTGGAGAGATCAGAGTTACATGGTCCTGCCTGCATTGAGCACAGTTAGTGTCATAGAGCATTTATAGAGCCCTCCTCCCACAGACAAACACACCAGTTTCCTTCCTCTGTGTTTGTGGATACTACTCACTACAAGCGGAGGGGAAAGCTGGCGCACAGTGCATAGCATGGGCCAGAGTCATCCTCTATGGGCCAGTGTGGTTTTGTGTCATTATATGACTGTTTACCATGAGATATTTACAAAAATATGATTTTGTTCTACCCTCGTTGGCCCTGACATTAACACCAACCTATAGAATTGCATGTTACTATTCTACAGCGATAGCTTCAGGCGTAGTTTATTGAAGGCCTTTTATTTTGCCTCTTCCAGTGATCCTGATTCATGCCTCCTTGCGACTGAGAAACATGAAGAACCGACTGGAGAACAAGATTGAAGGGGTTGGCTTGAAGAAGACTCCCATGGGCGTCATCCTAGATCTGCTCGACCAGCAGGAGGAGAGGATGAACAAGATCCAGGATTTCATCGAGAGCAAAATTAAGGACTAAGGAATGCAGCCATGTTTGTTTGAAAGGCTACAGTCCCCTAACCAGTTGTCCCTCTCACCAAAGTCTGTGGTGTCATATTTATTGGTGTGCATTTTATGGGACTTAAATCAGTATTTAATGACAAATAAAACACAGTTGTAAATATGAATTTATTTTGCTTAGCCAACAATGGGCCACCTGACTCCATAGGCAACTAGTTGGTTACACTCCAGGTGTTGCATTCTTATAGGCTTATCAGTGAGACATGAGAGACACAGATGTAAAGCTACAAGTTACAACAATTTATTTTGTTTGTGTCAATTTTTTTTAATGTTTAACCTTTTTTGCCATCTGTTCAAAGAAGTAACAGGTAGCGTTACATCATCTTTGTTTGTGTCTTTGTTTGTCCTGTCCTTGAGGCCATCTCGTGTTCAGTAGTGTTATTGTGTTGGGTTTGGTATAGCTATAAAATATTTGGTTGAAGAGTTTTATGGAGTTAATCTCTGTTTGTTTTGTTTTTCTCCCTAGTCTAGATCATCCATAGAATGTTTATTCACTGCTACTTGTTTATAGCTGTCACATGGTGGCTTGATATAGCACTTTATTGGACAGATTTGTGGTTTAAATTGCAACTTATTAAGGAAACAGTAAGGGTTTTGCAAGGAGGTTACCAGTTTTCTTGTTCAGTATTGTTACTGTCATTTGAACTATAAAGATTATTGTATCATTTGGTTTATATTTCAGTGGAATTCCTAGTATATGAGACCAACAGGATTGCATGTGGGAATGCATGCAAGCCACCTAGAATATTCTGTCGTAGTGGTCACAGATCCCATTTAGAATTCAGGAGGGTAGACGGGTAGTGCCATTAAAAATCTCAATTGCAGTGCTACCTCGAGAAATATCCTTGCATTTTCCCAAAATTGTTACAAATCAGTTTTTTTATACTTTTGTTTATCAGCATAATTAATTCTATTGTTTTTAACCTTTTGTGTTTATTCACTTTACTTTCTTACTTACTTATGTATGTAATATGTGTTGAGTTATGCTCCTATTTGATGAGTAGCAATAATGATCACTTTCTCTTTCATTTGAATTCATGGGGAATTGATCTGGGATGGATACTCTCATTTCATAGCTATGCAAAACCTGGAAAAGGAATGGCAATTGGCTTTAATACTGGATCATGTCAATAGCTTTTTCCCTCACCATGACATACGTCTAGCTTTAAACATATTTTGTGATATGCATTATAGGCACTTGTTTTGCACTGCTCTGTCTCAAGCATGCAAATGGACACTGCTGAATGAAAAGCAACATGGACTCCTTTGTATGTAGGCAAGGTTAATCAATCACATTCATGCATACCGGCACATTGCATTCTTATGGCAGGCCATTACGTTTTCACATGGCTTATTGTACATGGAAATGCACAACAGAAGGACTTTTGCATTAAACGTTTCTCCCTGTTCAAGTTTTGACATTCAGATAACTCTGATTTTCTGATTTCTTTGAAGAAAGCATGATTATATGACATGTGTCTGTTAGAAAAGCATCACTGTTATTTACAGCACTTTCAGGAATAAATCTAGCCAAGCACTTCTAGGATCATAGCAAGCACTGTGTCAGAGTAGGTTAGGAAAGGATTATACCATGATTGTTTTTTGAGAGTAACTTTATTATTATCCAGCCGACTGCATTGTAGTGGGGATGGAATGCTGTTAGCTAGTGCTGCAAGGACTCTATTTCCATCTCTACTCAGTAGGAGGCATCAATAATGCCTCAGTAAAACTGGAGGGAATTCACTGCACTCTTCTCAAACAAACAGTAATAACATGGAAATTAAATCTTGTTTGCTCTAAAGAGGATGTGAAATGAGTTTAGGTTCTCAGTCAGTTTCTTTCTCACTGTAATGTTCTAAACTAAGTTCACTTTAATATAACAGGATATTAAACACATTATAAAACAAACATTGCAATTAAAACACATAAGGGTTTGACTTATGTCTTCACAATATAAAAAACTAATATTAGCATTCGTATGCTACATGTGTTGGCTTATGTTTCAGAAGATGTCTTCTGAAGATGACCATCATCAACAGTTCTGATGTAGCGTTGCGTACGTGCCTGCCATCACTCTTGATAATTCAGCTACATCTTTTAGAAAAGACTGGTTTCTCTTGATTCCAGCTCTTTGGGAAGTGGTACCTACAAACACAACCACATAAATATCACTTTGTGATGCCCACTCTTTTTTAACAAACATTTACCGTCCATGTCTCTGATGCCAAGCATCTGCAGGATGATAACTTATGAGAGGATAAATATGGTTTCTTGCATCCTGTCTTATGCTGCAATAACATATTATGTGAGGAGAAGCAGCTGCATTTTGAAACAATTAAATGAGTCAGCTGCAATTGTATTTCATGTGTATGAAAACAGCATGGCCATCTGTCAGGGTGGTGTAATGGCACTTCGTTTGACGGGGTATTTATGCTCAAGGCCCTAGCTGAACTCACCGCTTTGAGGTAGGCCACGTTGCTGTGTCGGATCTCGTTGAGCAGCTCGTCGCGTGGCGTCAACTCCACCTTGGGCGGTATCCGTTGGCGTGGCACGGGTTTGAGAGTTCTAATCATGCTCTTCAGGTTGGCGCGCTCGTCCGCCTGCAGTGCGCTCTCCCGGGTGCTCCACACGTCCGTCTGCCTGGAGGTCTTCTTCAGCTGGAAGCTGGCCCGGGGATTACTCTCCTCCCTGGCAGCATCCACGAAGGGGTCGCGTTTCTTGGGGGTCTTCTTCAGATGCACGTCCTTGATGAGGCTCCCTGAGTCGGAGCTGGCAGGCTTTGGGCCGGGGTTGTGCTGCTTCTGGGTCTTACGCAGCTGAGGCAGAGCCAGGCCTGGTTCTGGGGAAGGTTTCCGTGGCTCAGGGGTTGCCTGAGGCCTCCTTTGCTGCTGGTGTTGGTGTTGGTGTTCCTGCTGCTGCTCCTCCTGCTGCTGCTCCTGTAACTGGTTGTGATGCTGCTGTAGCTGAGCAAGCAGCTCTGCGGGGGGCAAGTAGCCACCCAGCATCTCCAGGAGGCCTGGCGGCAGGTTGAGGCTGGTCTCGTACATCTCTAGCAGCTCCCGTTGCTGCTTGAGATCCTTCAGCTTCTGCTCCTCGTGACGCACCTGCCGCTGGCGATCCAGATTGCGCGTCAGCAGGTTGGTCACCACCATACGGGGGCCTGGTAGCTCGAAGTGGTAGCCCATCTTCAGCAGCGTGTTGTTGGCCTTGAGGAGCCTCGACACCTCCATCTCGGCGTGGTGGCCCAGCATGTGTCTCTGGTTGTGAAAGCGCAGCTCGGTCAGGGTCTCGTTGAACTGCAGGCAGCGTATGATGGCGATAATGCCTTTGCCGGTGATGAAGTTGGACTCAATGTTGAGCGTGGTGATGCTCTTGTTCTCGCGCAGCATGTTAGCCAGACAGAAGGCTGTGTTCTCATCAGCACCTGTATTGGCGATGCTGAATGTCTTCACATGCTTGTTCTTCTTCAGCGCATTGACGTAGTCCAGCAGCATGTCCTTGGGAATGTTCTCAATATTGTTTAAGTTGACATCTGTTACCTGGGGGTCATTTCTACGGATCTTGTGCAGCGTGCTATCTAAGTTGGTTTCGTTGCCGGATGGCCTGGCTGTCAACTTCAAAGCATTCCCACCCAAGGCCAGTTTGGGAATTTTCAGCTTGGAGATGATCCTTTCCTCCTTCTCTGGGACCCAGTTCTCAAAGCGTCCCTGTGGCTCTTCCCCGGCCTCTGGAGGTGTGCTGTCCTTTTCATCTGTGACGGCCGCCTCCTTCTTTTCCTGTGCACCTGCAAACTCCACGGGGGGCGCAAGGACAGCCTGGGGCTCCTCCTTGACGATCTCTTGTTTGTTTTCCTCCTGCGGCTCCTCCTCGACTTCCACCACTTCCTCTATGATCTCCTCAATGACTTCCTCGATCACCTCCTCCCCCACCTGACCGTCCTCTGCCTCCACCTCCTCCACCACCTCCTCGTAGACATACTCCACCTCGTCGACATCCTCTGGCACCTCCTCCTCCACCTCCTCCACCACTTCCTCCACCACCTCCTCTTTTGCTCTCTGGTCCGCCTCCTCTCTCATCTTTTTCTGAGGAGACAAACACCTTTTTTAAAAATCACTGTCACCTTACTCACAGAATTAGTCAATTCAATACTATATAAGCAAATCTGTTCTAGTGTAACATTACCCACATAGGCTAGAAGGCCTATACAAATTACATGTGGAATGTACTTGTGTGTCTTTACGTTATTGTTGCAGGACAGACAAGAATCAAGTTTTCAGCAGGACTTTTCTGCATGGAGTAGCTCAGTGGAAATCATTGCAGATTTATAATTGTCCATAAATGTGAGTGCTGTCTCACCTCGCTGGGTAGCAGAGTGACGGGGACTCTCTCCTCCTCCAGCATGCGTTTGGACTCCTTCTCCCAGTACAGGTAGTCCACTAGTGACCTGCGGTCGAAGGTACCTGTGGGGGCCTTCTCCGTCTGGTCCCTCTGTCTCTGGCCCACAGGAACCCTCTCGTCCGGGGCGATAATGTCTATCTCGTTTTGGAGCTCTTTGATCTCCTCAGCTGAGAGCCCAGCCAGCAGCTCATCCTCATCCACATCCCCAGCCTCCGACTCCTGATCACTGTCCTCTGCTGAGACAGAGAGCCACAGTCACAGTCAATCATCTTTAAGCTTTTCAGATATTCTGAGTTCATTTCCTCATATGTTAGATACACTGTACACTATACACTATATAGCTACACTATAATGTAGTTAAATAACTGTAACTATTACTGTAGTTGTTATATAACAGTACCCTGTAGGCATACACAATGTAGTTATTTAAATGTGTTATCTGAAACTTGTTGTTGCTGGTGTGTGTCAACAGCTGATATAGGTGAAAGTGTATGTCATTGTTTGGTACACAACAGTCACCACTACTCAGTTCTTTCTAAGCAGAAGTATCTATATTCTTGTTGTCATTGTCCGTTAGCTAAAGCCTCTAGCCCTACAAAGGCAGGCAATTTCAGTAACCAGATTTCTAAGGTATTTTTGACAAAATATTTAGATGACACCATATTTTTAGTGATATATTGCTTTGAATTCACACCAGAGTTAGTCACTGTCAGAGGCTTTTCCATGGCTCACCCTTGACTGTTCGCTGGGCGCTTGAGTTCTTTTGCCTCATGCCAACGGGGACCCGCTCGTCGGGGGCTATGACGTCCATCTCATTCTGTAGCTCCTTGATCTCCTCCTCCGAGAGACCTGCTAGAAGCTCGTCTTCGTCAATGTCGTCTGCGTAGGAGTCCTGCTCACTTGGGTCAGCCATGCTGCCGTGGGAAATCAAGGCAAACCGTTTGAAGAGACTGAGACAAGACCAGGGAAGGAAGTCAGCAGAGCTGCCCTGTTGGCTGACCAGAAGCTGGTAGAACTTTTAACTCAGGCCGCCTGTGCGGACTGTTCATGCTCGCTGTGGAGGCTAAAATTAACCCCATTTGACAGAGAGGAAAGTATTTATGGCGCAAGATGGCAGATTCTCCCATGTGCTTTTTCAGAGGCTTGAGTCAGCTGCACTCAGTGTTGATATATTTGCCTGGCTGAGGCTGACAGTGGCAAGGAGGAAGGGAGACAGACAGACACAGGTGGGAGGCTTTTTTCTTTTTCTTTTTTCTAAACTCATGCTTGGAAAGAGTCCCCTGTCTGCAGTCCTTTGAAGCCCCCGTTTTCCCCCTCTCTTCTCTTCTCCCAAGCCTGCAGGGATCCCTGGAAAAAGTAATAATATCTCTCTGACGTTGTGAACAACAAACACCCTGAGGGAAAAATAATAGACAGACAGAAAGTAAAGTCACTACTAGGGGTGGAGAGGAAGGGCCTCTCAGCAGAACCATCTGTCTCTGCAGTTTAAGTAGGTGGCTAAAAAAAGGTCATGGGTCAGTATGTGCTTCTAAAATAATAAAACTCTGGAATGATATAAAACATTCTAGAAGATCTCAGAAATCATTCTAATTTTCAGTATACTCTGGGATTCAAAACTGGCAGTAACATTCAATCGGAATGTACAGTTTTCCATAGCCAAATATGTTGGGGCACATTCTTGAGATGACTCCAGTGGTTAAGGCTTAGGAGACGGGATAGTGTAGCCCCAGGGTGATGTTCTAATGAGCGTAACCGCACACCTCCCCAGGCACTGTCACATGGCGAGACGGCCAGATGAAGCTTCATACAGCGAGAGGCCCAGGGGATCCTTGTCCCGACTCGCCTCTGGAGAGATGTTTACGTCAGCTGAGACGAGGAAGACGCTGCTCGTACGCAGATCCTCCTGTGCAGCTGTGTGATTCATGGTCCTGCACACCCAGAGTCAACCTCAGAACCACCCAACTCTTCTCAGGAAGAGCAGAGGTGGCTTCTTGAGAAGGGTGTGAAAGTGGAAGTCATACTGTATTAGATTAGACAGTATACAGTGGTCAATAATCTGATGGCATCTTCTTAGAAAGGCCATGAAAGTGGAAGTCAAACTGTATTAGATTAGACAGCATACAGTAGTCAGTAATCTTGTATGTTCTCACTGGCTTTATCACAGGTGTTATCAATTATTATCATGTCATTAATGGTAGGTAATGATGTAGATCCAACATTATTTTTCATGACCTGTGTACCATACAGAGTATTTCTATACAGTACAATCAGTACAATACATCAAAATCAGGTGGAGAAAAGCCAGCCAAAGTTTCTGACACAACTCTTTTTGTTTGTTTTATTCACACTGCATTTGTCAATCAGAGATATCTCCCTCCCTGGAAGTCTTGACACAGTGTGAAGGCCGAACGCTGTACAACTATCTATGATAACAAATGACAGACATACTGTATTACCTTGAATGGCATCCATGTTTAAATTCAAACACTGTCGTCCTAAAAAAACCCAAAACGAAACAAAAAAGTACAGCCAAGAACCTGCTTATCAAATCTTAAAATATCACTGTACAGAACATGCTTTCTATACCACTTTCAACACATACAACAGAAACAAAATACAAATACATACTATGAACAGTATTGACATTTACATTCAAAATCATTTAGACCAAGAGAGCGAGAGCGAGGAAACACAGTACTGTATGTGGAGGTCTGATAGACAGAGAGAGAAGAGACAAAGAAAGGTAGAGAGAGAACGAGAGTACAGATAGATAAAGGAAAGGTAGAGAGAGAGTGATGGATAAAAGGAATGTAGAGAGAGAGCGAGAGATTGAGGGCTTAGAGAAGCACCTTATCCATGTACTCCAGCTCTGGACCAAGATACACTGAGGAGAAGGCTAAATGTACATTGGTTTGGGATCAATGGACCCATGTCACAGCAGTCAATTTTCCAGGGCGTAGTAAGGTAAGCCCAGATATTACGAGATCCAATAACAATCAGATTCTGCTACACTAAATCAGAATGTTATTGGCTGTCATTAGTAACACCAGCTTACCTTGCTACTGTGACATGGGTCTATGGAAAATTCCCTTATAACTGCTTGGTAATGAACAGTTCTAAACCACAGAGTACAACTCACTCAATTCTTTAATGCAGAACATGACAACCAATGAGGAAATCCCAAGGATGACTGTCTCACAAAAACATAGCGCACAGAACTTAAAAACCTACAAGAAACATTTGGACTTGACCCTTCCATTAATGTCAGTTGATGTCACCTATAAGGTTATAAACTGTTCAACCAGATCTGCGATCGTTTCGATCAGCACCTGGAACTGCATGAAGGTGACAGTCTTTCTTAAAAAAAAATTCAACTTCTATAAGATTTTTATTATAAATATGATGGGGGGGGGGGGGGGCGGAAATAACAAAACAAATCAACCCCTGGGAGAGAACTCAACATGTCACAGACATTCAGTGTGGTTGTGTGCGCATTGAGTCAGGCTATAGTGATCCATCGCAGAGGGACAAGCCTCATCTTATGGTTTCTGTCTTTGTATGCGTTTGTCTTCTGCAGATATTCACATGTCCCTACATGTGCTGCTCCGTTCCACCTTCTGATGCAAATATGATGCAAATGTTTGGATGGATGTTTCTTTGGATACCCTGGGCTGAACTGCATTTCAATCCAAGGCACATAAGTGTGTGAACTGTATGTATGTGATGTGTGTGTTCATGCAGGTTCATTTGTGTGTGTGTTTAGGGTTTATGCTTGTATGTGTACATGTGTATTACTGCGTTTCTGCACTTATTGTGTGTGTGTGTGTATATGCTCTGTGTGTGTGTGTGTGTATGCTCTATGGGTTTGTGTGTGTGTGTGTGTGTGTGTGTGTGTGTGTGTACTGCATCTGTATGTGTATTTCAGTTCCTGTTGCTTTTTGTCCTGTGCCTTTGGTCCTCTGAATCCTCAGAACAGCAGCTGGACATGTAATCCACTTCTGACCTGGGAAATACCACACAAAGATACATCACATGGAAGAACCAGTGTGGTCACACCAGAGAGAACTATATTACACACACACATCATTTCAGGACCAGTGCAATCACACCAGACAGAACTGCATCACACACACCATGACAGTGCAACCACTCCAACAGTGAAACCCTGGACATGTAATGACGATGAAGATGGTTTTGCAATTCCTTTGCGTTTTCCTTCCTTTGCGCTTTCTGCAAATGTTCGGGCAAATGTGTGTGTGTGTGTGTGTGTGTATGTGGCTCACCTATTTCCTTTGTGCTTTCTGTTATTTTTCTTCATCTGGGCATCTAGCCGAGGCTCCAACCAGCTCCACCGCCTCAGACGTGAGAGTTACTGACTCAGTCCGCATGGACTCCGTGGCGTATCTGTGGACATGGATGTGCAAGAAAACACTCATTCACTGCACACACACACAGAACAAGAAACACTCTGCCCCCTGAAAAACACAGTTATTTTCATGGTACATACTCATGAAGTATTAGCACAAGTCTATAAGGTTAGACTTTACTCGACACTGTCAACACAAGAGTGACATGAACCCATCACAAACATGACGCGTCATGAGCATTAATGACACTTCATTAATGTTTATGACTGTTGTCATTACGTGTCATTAGGTTTTCATAATGTCTGCACCCCAAACAGCGTCAACTTTACATTACAAAAACCAAATGACACTTAATGACAACAGTCATGGACATTAAAAAAGTCTTTATTGTTGAGGGAAGATCACACTCAGCATGTTACCTTTCTGTGATTAATGACACTCACTAGCCAGCAGGCCATTAGTTTGCAATCGCAAAGATAATCATTCCATTCAAACAAACTATCTGAAAGACCATCATTAATGTTAGTGTCAGACGCAACACAAACCAGGCTCAAGGCTGTCAAGCATGGGCTTAGCGGCGCACCCCATGCTAACAAAAGAAACACTAGTGGCGCACCCCATGCTAACACAAGACACACTCTTGAGACCTAATTCTGCTGAGGATGAGTCTCCCACAGCAGGGGGTCTGTCCATTGGCAGGGAGTCTGGAAGAAGTAGGCTGGTGGGAGGCTGAAGCAACAGAGGCAGGAGGAAGAGGAAGAGGAAGAGATGGAGGTGGTGGAGGATGAAGAGTGGTGATGAAGAGGCCGAAGCTGCCGGTAGCTCTGTGGCTCTGAGAGCACGCAGGGGCACACCGGGGGCACACACAGGGACACACTGGGGCACACACAGGGACACACACACAGGGCACACCGGGGCACACACAGGGACACACCACTGGGGGCACACCACCGGGGGCACACACACCAGGGGGCAGTCTCTGGGGGGAACCCGTCACTGGGGGCAAGAGCATGTCATGAGTGGCCACACCTGCTCTGGATGTTTGTTTGTTTGTTTGTCTGCTTGTTTGTTTTAATGCCATTTTAGCATCTGTAGCTATTTTATGGCCAAAGCAGGTATGAGAGAAAATAAAAAGAAGAGATGAATATCACACAGCCCTGCTCAGGGGTGCGTTCCCAAAAAAAGTTGCTAACTAAGTTAGCTGCTTTGTTGGTTGCAATGCAATTACCCATTGCCAACCAACTAAACTGCCAACTGGTTAGCAACTCTGGTTTTGGGAACGCACCCCTTGACTGCTAGACTGTCACAGCGCAAGCAGAGACAGGGAGGTGGGCAATCACAGCCCAAAGCCCTCATGTTAAACCCCAACTCTTTGCCCTTGTACTGTCATCTAAATACATCCCATTTAACCCAAACAATGAAAATAATATGACACGGTCAACAAATAAGAGCAACTCTGTGCACACAAAAAGTCAAGACAGATTTTTTCAGATGGTTTATTTGACCACTAGGATGTGGATGAACGACTGATGATGTTAAAGCATTGGAATGATATAGAAAAACAGAATAATGTAAAAATGCACCATGGTCCAAATATTTACTCTCTACACTTGATACTATTTAAAAAAAAACAAAACATTACAGTCATTTACAGTTATATACCGGTATATTACAATAATTTACAAACCTGATCTATGAATATAGATATGGGGTAATAGGGACAATACTAGAAAGTTTGCTGATGGTTTTCTAAGGGTTTTCTGTGGCAGTTTACTTGAGCACTGGCCACTGAGCTGCTGCTGACCTGCTGTGTGTGGGGCTTCGACTGTAGGGGGGCTGTGTGGTCAGAGGCATGTCCAGCAGCTCGCTGTCCGTCAAGCCCACAGCAAGGTGACTGCGCCAGTTCCCCCCACCACTGGCTGTAGAGGACACTGGGGAAGAACACAAATGACAGGCTGAATTCCAATGTCTAGCCTAACTGACTAAGTCCTAGCCCCTGCACCCTTAAAAACTGACATTAATCTGCTTGTGATCGGCTCAATTCCAATGTCGCCACTAAGCCTGAAACTCTGAACCCTCAAAGACTTAACTGGCATGAATCAGCCAATCATGATGCAGAGACATGCTAGGGTTCGGGATTTAGTGAGCACATGGCTCACATGGAGCACATGACTCATTCATGCCAATTATGTCTTTGAGGGTTTAAGATTTACGATTAGGGAAGACACTGGGACATCGCCATACATTTATAATGCAGGACTCTCGTTAACATCAAGCGACTGTTAAACATTTGGTTTTATTGTGATTGGAAAGTGAGCAGAGGAAAAGAAAGAACCGGAACAGTGAGTCAGTCATCACTGGGGGACTGTGTCCAAATGTGGGATCGCCTCTGGCAGCCTCCCTAACCAAAAGGATGAAATCTCAGCAGATCTTCAAAAAAGTTTGAACCATTGCACTCACTCACTTACTCACTCACTCACACACTCACTCACACATGTATTCAATGTCTCTCTCTGTCTCTGTCCACATCTTGCACTCTTTCTCTCACTCACTCACCCTCACACACACACACACACACACACACACACACACACACACACACACACACACACACACACACACACACAACCTCTCTGATGTGCCAGACCGTGACACAGCTTTTTCTCTTCAAAGCTGGCCTGACTCTGAACAAAAGCCAACCAAGTAAACCAACAGCCTTAATCTGTGTTCCAGACACAGTGAGTCAATTTAGTTCAGTCCAGTCCAGTCCTAGTCTAGTCTAGTCCAGTCCAGTCCAGTCCAGTACAGTCTGGCAGAGCGGTTCTAGACAGCATTGTTACTAACATCGTTAGCAATCTTGGTAGCTCTGCCATTGAGTGAAGCAGTATAGCGACGGAAGTTAGCAGCGCTTTGTAGAAGGCACCCAGTTGGATTAAGTGCACTGCTTACCTGAGGAGAAGGAGGTGGTTCGGCTGGAGTGGCTGAAGGGGGCGGCGGGGAGCGTCTGGTAGCCCAGGCTGTGCTGCGATCCCCTCTCATAGTCGTAGGCTCCCCCCAGACCGCGGCCCACCTCCCGGTGGATGGCGCTGCGGTGGTACCAGCCGCGGAGATGCTCTACCACCAGGGCCTTCTGCATGTTCTTGGCCAGGAGCTCGTTGCGGGGCCCCTGCCGGCCCCTCGGGGGCCTCATGGTGGCGTAAGGGTTCTGAGCCAGGCTGTCGGGCCCGTCAACGCTATAGTGGCGTCCGTAGCGTCCGTGGGCCGGGTAACTGCCATGTCCCTGGTAGGAGGGGTTGAGGTTGTAGTGACCCTCCAGCTCGCTTTCGTACACATAGCCGCCGTTGGAGTAGGGCTCATAGTCCGGGCACGGGTAGCCGGCCACATAGTAGGCCATGGGTCCGTACTGCATAGGTGGTGGGTAGGCATAGCCGGAGCCTGAGTTGTTGTGCACTAGGTTAGGCATACTGCCCGTGTTGCCGTACACCTCGACCTTTCGGTGCTGCCGGTAGTCGTAGACGCGGTGGTCGATGGTGCGGTACTGGGCATAGTCGGCGCTCGACAGGCTGGTGTAGGACGAGCAGTCGTCCAGGGCCTCCGAGCTGTTGCTTCGGCGGGCAGGTGAGAGTGTGAACGCAGGCTTCTCTGAGCCATTCTGACGCAGCAGGTGCGACTGGGACTCCAGGCTTCCACTGCGGTGCCGGAAACACTGCACATTCCCCTCCAACCTGCAGGGGGAGCCACAGCACTCAGACACAGCCCACAACTGCTTGGTACACTTATGTATAGCAAAAACATGTAATCTATTTTTTTCACAAGACTACAATTGAACTCTACATACAGAAAAGGTCAGAGTACAAATGACCTTATGTTTTGTACAATATTCTATTATGTGTATTCCATATGACTACTGTACTTTAAACTTTTTAATGATGACTGTTATTATTATTATAATGGCACTTTGGTCAAGAACATAAATGACAGCAACTCTAACCATATGCATGCTTGCATGTTAGTTCCTCAGCTATGTTGTGTGATCACCACAGAGATCACTATAGCCACTATAGTGTGGACCTCACCGGAGCTGGCTGCTGCTGTAAGCGTTGCGGGTCATGACTGGCGTTTGGGGCATGCTGCGGGCATCCCGCTGATGCCTGGGCATCGTCTTATAGGGACTGCTGTGTGTGGATGACACCTCCCTCGGGCCGTAATAATGTCCCGAGTCCTGGAGGTCATAATCCAATCTGTGGAAGGACAATGTGCACGTCTGTCAGGACATTTGGGATGCTTCACTGACAGGGGTCAGATTTAGGCCATGGAATGTCAATTATTCCCTCAGCAAATAGGGAGAACACCCAAGGATGTCAGCTACACACTTACAACAATGAACAACAGACACACATCACAGAGAGAGAAAGAGAGAGAGAGAGAGAGAGAGCGAGAGTGAAAGTGAAAGAGTGAGAGACAGAAATGTAATAGATGAAAACAGACCAATCAAGAGAGACAAAAATAGAGATAGAGAACGAGAGATGGAGGAGAATGAGAGGAGAGGTAAACAGAATGAGATGGGTAGCATAAAAGAAACGGGAGCAAGAGAGAGAGAGGAGGACCTCCACACCTGCTGAGAGCCCTGTCATGATGCTGGTCACTGGCAGAGCCCTTCTCTCCAGGTCGTGGTCCAGCCCCGCAGAGGGTGGAGGGCTCAGGTAAGGAGAACACTGCACAGATCGTGACCGCGGCCTCTGAACGCCTTCAGAGTCGTCTGCAGAAAGAAACCAGAAAACAATGAAGAGCAGAACATCTTCATAACGTCAGGTAGGCAGTGGCCAGGTGTGTCTTGGAAGAAAATGGATGAATGCTGAGGCCTGAAGCCTCAAAGCCTTCACTGGCATAAATCAGTCAATCATGAAGTCCATTCGTGCCAGTTGATGTCTTTGAGGGCTCAGGGCTTAGGGCTTAGATGGGGCATTCGCAGTCAGCTAATGACTTTAACTGTAAATGCAATAACTACAGCTTCCTTGAGTCCGACCTAAATGGTTCAGTCTCCTCTTCCAGAAAAATGAATTGATTTTATAATCTTGCAAACTCCATTTAAACCCAGCGAGGGCCAGGCTGGGCTGGGTTAGGCTGGGCTGGGTTAGCCCAGGACTCAAACGTATTCAGCAGAGTGGCTTATTGGAAGTGTTTTGTCTTTCTCACCATCATCCAACGTCAGGCTGTCTGACAGGGAGCTGCATTCCGATGGTACCAGCTCATCTGTAGAGCGCACACACATGCGCAAACACACACACACACACACACACGCCCACACAGCTGTGAGATGACATTCAGAATGACGCACGCACGATCACACAATAAATCTTCATTGCGTAAGTCACAGCATGCACCTTTTGCATGTTTATCCATCAAAATCAGCTACCATGTCAAATAAGACTATCTTTATCTGGAAGACAGGCTCTCGGCCCCTTTTAATATTCTGCTTTGCTGCGCTGCTCCTGGGCAAACAGTGCGGCAGCATCAAGCTGCCTGGCATACAGAAGCAGAGGGGCAAACACCCTCTAGATGTCTTCATTAAAAAACAACAAAAAAACCTACAGTCTGTTTTCAATAGTAGTATTTGGCAGAATAGTGAGCTGCCTGATCCCTAACGCAAGAATCGGAGAAAGGCGCTATATACAGCCCACCGTGTGTGTAAAGGACAACGGCCAGCAATGTGTGCTGTTATATTAATATAAAATATAATAAAATAATAATAACAGCTTACACTTACAATTTGTATCTATGCATGTATGTGCAGTATTTATCTGTCCATCTATCTGTCTATCTGTCTACTGTAGATCGATAGATGTTGTATTGTTATTGACCTGCTATGATGAGGGAGGCTCTCTGGGTGGGCTTCTTGCCCTTCTTGATGCGGTACTGGTTCATCTCGTCCTCAATCTCCTGGAGCTTCTGCATGGCGTCCAGACAGTTACGCCGCCTCTTCTTCCTCACCGTCTTGTTGAGGTCACATTCCGCCGCCAGCTTCTTCGCCGCTTCAACAATCTTCTGCTGCAACGCAAACCGGCTCTCCAGGTTCCTCAGGTAGGGGTCCTACACACACCACGCAGACCCAATATATACACACATACATTTCCTCAGGTAGGGGTCCAGCACACACCACGCAAACCCAATATATACACACATACATTTCCTCAGGCAGGGGTCCAGCACACACCACGCAAACCCAATATATACACATATACAGTTCTTGACAGCAACATTATGACCGTAAAGACCTACAAACTGTCACTCTGTAAGGAAAACTAAATAATTCGACAAAAGACAAAAAAATTACTTCCTGAAAATCCCAAACTTGACATGATTTCCATGACTATGACAATCACATGATGATGACAATGAGATGAAGAACAACTATGTGTGTTTTGGTATGAGACTAACAAATACACAAAAACACACAGGCACACACACATACACACACATATATATATAGATTTTTTTCCCAATAGCTTTTTAAAAACACTTATCAAGAATCCATTAAGCATTGAGCATTGAAGATAATGGAACAGTATGAAGTGCAACTGTTAAATATGTCCACCACCTGCAGCAAATGGTGGGATTGATCCCAGGCACACTAGAAATATATCTCTGACAGTACTGCAGTTGGCATTCTGAATTGGGTATATGCCCAGGTAAACTCTGTGCACTCCAACTGCAGAGAGCACACAAGCATACTCAATGCCCTCCGCCAGCCCAGTTGCATCACTTGGTGTTTATTTATGCATCAGTACGACCGGTGCCGACGGCTTAGCCGGGAATCAAACTAAAGCACAGGCTGAATCCTAACGACACCCCCTCACCCACAGCCCTCAAAGACTGAAATGGCAGGAATCAGCCAATCATGAAGCCGATTCATGCCAGTTAAACCTTTGAGGGGTTTAAGGCCTAAGGCAGACATTGGGATTGAGTCATTGTTTATGTATCCAAGTGGGCACGCGTACCTCGTTATAAGGGAAGAGCTCGTCTAGTTTGAAGGCCGTTCCAACTCGCCGTCTGACTTGAGGAGGCTTCTCTCCGGTGGACAGCGGATACTCTTTCGGGAGCCGGCCCGTGAGCTCCTGCGAGAGACACGTCAGTGGAAGCACAGGTTCAATCTTACTTCAAACGGACAAGGGCATGGACCTCTACCCTTTCAAGTGGGAAAGAGGGAGGAAAAGAACGAAAAGAAAAGCAGCAATCTCGATGGAGGAAAAGAGAACTGGCTCGTTACCGCTTCTCTTAAGCAGACTTTCTTCAGCTCCTTCATCTTCTGGGCCAAGATGTCCTGAATATCCTTCTCTTTCTTCTTCAGCTCGGCGATCTTCTCTTTCTTCTGGTCCTCGCTCATCTCCGAGTCAGCCGAACCTGTCAATCAGACACCCCATTTACTTCCTGGATGACAATCCATCAGTCCTGTCCCCTTCACAGCTTTTGTTTGCTGAGGGAGCAGATGATGTGGAAACCCGTCTGTTTCTACAAACACTGTTTGCTGCTCAATAACTATGGGCCTGATTTTCAGTGAAGCAGTTGGTGAGACATCCAAACAAGAAGGAAATACTGAGCAGTTTCTTTAGTGCCGTTCTATCTCAAGCAGGCAATAAATACACGTGTATCTAAGTGTTAATGCCCAATAAACCCTCACAAGTAAATAACACATAACCTGTAGGTAACCCAGGTTCTGTGAATGAAGTCAAACACGCTACACAACATGGTCACCCAGGGGAAAGGTGCAGTACCAAGTGGCAAAAAAGAGAAATTGCGGGCGTGCACACACCTGTATCAGGGAGTGGTTGATTTGCTATTATGTCTCCTAACAACTCCCTACCTCAGAGAAGATGACCAAAACTGTGCGTGTTGACTGAGATGAGAACTAACTATCTGTGTGGCTCTGCAGCTGACCCTACCTGTTGATCCAAGGCTCCCATTGCTGGCCATGATGAGCTGGTTCTTAATCCCTAAATGCCCTTTGCTGATCTTGGTTGCCCCATTCTCTGTGAGGTCCTGGGCGATGTCGTTTAAACTTCTCGCTGCACTCATTTTGGCCTGTTGCAGAAAGAGATGGTAACAAGACAGAGTGGACATCTATGAAGCAGCAATTATGCGGCCATTTTACAGACACACACACACACTAACACTCGCACTACACACACACACACTCGCACTACACACACACACACACACACACACACACACACTACACACACACACACACACACACTCACACTCACACTACACACACACACACACTCACACTACACACACACACTCGCACTACACACACACACACACACACACTACACACACACACACACACACACACACACACTACACGAACACACTACACACACACTCAGAGAGTCAAACAAGGACAAGTGTCTGAGCGGGGGAAGAAGGGCAGGGACTCACTTTGCTCTGTTTTCTCTCCAGGTAGAACTGGTGCTGGCTGATGGCCATGACCCAAATGGTTTTGATCAGCGAGTGGCTGGCATACCACGTGTGGATAACCAGACCCGTCTGCCCAAAGGTGCGCTTGGTCACAGTTCTGCCAAAAAGACACACCATCTTTAGCAAACACGCACACACACACACACACACACACAAAATCACATGCGCGTAGCATCTGGGAAGCTTGAATTACAGTGAAGTGATAATAGACATTCATTAAAAGTTTACTGTGGCATCTGGGAAACCTCCATGCACTAATGGGCCTCACATGGGAACGGGCAACAGCAGGACAGGTTTGGGGACAGTAGGTGCCAAGCGAGCCAAGTGCAAACATTTGTCTGAAGTGGGTGGGTGCTTTTTTCTGGCTCACCTATGAGGGTCGTTTACCTCCACTGCAAACTTCTTCTCCCGGAAGTAAAGGTTCTCCAACTGTTTCCACTGGAAAAGCTAGAGGAGAGAGAGAGGCAGACAGACAGACAGACAGACAGACAGACAGAGAGAGAAAGTGAAAGGGACAGAGTAAGAGAGAGATAGAGAGAGAGAGGGAGACAGACAGACACACAGAAACAGACAGGAAAATCAAAAACTTTAACAGGAACATTCTCCTCTGTGTCCGACTTCCAGTTGTCTCTCTCTCTCTCTCTCACTCTCACATACACATACACACACACACACACACACACACACAATCAAGTCCTCTGTTGAGTTCCAGACAGACACTACCGTCTCCCAGGTGCAGCCCCTCCAGGTGCACTGTTTGCACCCCCACCCCAACACACACACACACACACACACACACACACACACACCCCTCTGCCTCCTCTCCACTCCTCTCCCAAGTGTGATAGCTTCGTGAGTCACGCTGACCACGTCTGTGCTGAGTGAGCCAGATGCCCCAACACAACACACCCCTCTCCGTGTGGTTTGTGTTCTCCTCAGCGCTATGCGCTCGGGCGGGCCAAGCTGGCCCTGAGAACTAACACAGCGGCAGCAAAAACAGCTCCGGTCCAGGATATCAGCACTGATAAGACACCACTGGACTAGACTAGACCACACTGCAGATAGACCGATTGTTTGTCTGAAATTCTTTTTCCTTTAGCTTCCTCTCTACTTATTTCCTTTCCATTTGAGACAGAGATAGAAACTGCACTCGCCGACCTCTCTAGCCTAAAAACCAATCGCATTCAAGCACTCACACAGGCAGAGCGTAATTACAGTGAGCGTTTCTCACTGTCCCATCCCAGTGCAAACCACAACATGCAATTTCATCCACTTCTTTTCTCCGCTCCAAATTCTAGGCTTGCCGCTGTAGCATGAGAACACAGGGACAGGATGTTCAGCCCTGGTGGGATCAAATCAAACATGCCTTGCTTGTAGCTCTTACCAGAAGGACAGTTCCTTACACACAGCTTGCACTGTTATGTCTCTGGTGTCTTCAATAAGGTTCCATGCTCAGTCTGTATACACACACACACACACACACACACACACACACACACGTCCCAGGGAGCCAGTGCTGTAGCTCAACACTCTCAACTTGTCTCTTCAGGTTGTGAGAATACCTACAGGCACAGTCCACAGTCCAGGGTTGGCCCCTCCTTCCTTCGCCTGCATCACACACCAGTGTGTGCACCCATGCCCGCCTGGCAGATAAACAAGTGTCAATCAAACTCACACTGCTCTCTCGTTCTCCAACCGTCTTCTCTATCCCACCCTTTACGCCCTTAACCCCTCCCATCTCTCTTTCTCTCTCTCCCTCGCCCTCTCTCCCTCTCTCTCTCTCTCACTCTCATACACACACAAACTCCCATTCACACATACACTCATATGACAGTAATGCTCCTATGGGTGTTCCCTCAGAACACTCCCAACATATACTGTGCACTCATTTGGTTGAAACCTGTAGGACAGGTTGCCATGTAAACAAATAAACTGAAGACACAAACAAGGACACATACACACACACAAGAACACAGACACACACACACACACACACACTTTTGAGAGTGTGTCTCCTTGGTGTCTCTGATAGAAAGTCACTGTGTCCACACACATGCTGATCAACCCAATCAGTATGAGCAGGAAGAGGAGAGGGCCCATACAGATCAGCCCAGTGCAGGCTTCTCCGCCAGCACAGGAACATGGAAATACTCACTCACACACACACAGATGCACAGACACACAGACACACACACACATACAAACACAGACACTGACAGCCACTCAAGCACACACACAGTTTCCTATCAGGTGAGAGCAGTCTACTCCTGTCTCACACACACACACACATACACACACACACACACACACACACACACACAC
The DNA here is from genome assembly GCA_015244755.2 of Tenualosa ilisha. NCBI lineage: Eukaryota > Metazoa > Chordata > Actinopteri > Clupeiformes > Clupeidae > Tenualosa > Tenualosa ilisha. The sequence continues at coordinate 2,091,445 of PYXC01001758.1, forward strand.
ACACAGTAGTGTTGATGCTCCATGGGGAGGTGCTAGCGTCTGCCCTGTCTGACTCACTGTCAGTCCCACAGGTAATGGAAGGGTGTGAGAGGTCCAGTGAGTCACGCCTGAGCTGCGTGCAGCAGCAGCAACAGTACGGTGTTTACATCTGTCCTCTTCTCCTCTCATCCCTCCTCCTTTCCTCTCTCATCCCTCCTCCTCTCCTCTCTCATTTCTCCTCCTCTCCTCTCCACGCATCTTCTCATCCCTCCTCTTCTCCTCTCTCATCCCCTCCTCTCCTCTCTCATCCCCCTTCCTCTCCTCTCTCATCCCTCCTCCTCTCCTCTCCACGCATCTTCTTATCCCATGCTCCTCTCCTTCCCTCAACTCACATCATGCAATCATCTTTTCCACTCCTTTTTTCCCCTCTCTCTGTGTGTCTCTCTCTCTCTCTCTCTCTCTCCTCATACAGTTCTGTGGGATGTTTTGCAGCTGATCTAATAAGCAGGGTGACCCATCTGATAAACAGTACAAACCTGGTAAACCCAAACTGACAGTCAAAGAAGCATAATTTCACCTTCAAGTTTCTCGCCCCAGCAGTTTCTTGGGCCCAGTCCCAAAACTGTGTTATGTAATCCACTGGACACAAACCAGTCTTGAAAGGCAGCCCACGCTGCCAGAGGAGGAGGATGATGGATTACCTTGCGGGGTTTGACTTTGTCTTGTAAGTCATATTGACCGATTCCTTTATAACTGATTCCAAGCCACCACGGGATTCCTTGCTTGTCCTGTAATGGGGGGGAAGAGCATGCACACACACACACACACACACACACACACACACACACACAACACACACACACACACACACACACACACACACACACACACACACACACAATGTATTATGATAGACCTCCTCGCATCACAAACATAAATATCCATTTCGATTCTTTCATTCTACCACATCATCACAGTAACTCCATACAGGCCCACTGTCTGCTTTGCCCATTCTGAATGTGCATAGTCCACTATGCGATAATAAAATCCTCATCAGTCTAAATGACTCTAGCTGAC